>WWET01000124.1:367101-388732 GCA_011038615.1 Limnodynastes dumerilii | reverse complement strand
TATATATATCCTATATTTTCCAATATATAGTCTATATTTAATTTTTGTTAACGTTACACATGCTTACCTGAAGTACAGTATTTCCCATTAAGAATGTGAGGCTCCACTTGCTAGATGGTGGTCAAGCCCAGTGAAGGCCATGGACATCTATATCAGGCCTGATCCTTGAAAGACCTGGGTGACAAAGTTGTACTAAGAGGGCTCAGAACTCCAGGCTCTGTGCTTGAACATGAAGCCTTTGTGAAATGCCTCCCATTTGGGCATCACCCTTGCGTGGGAGGCAATGCTGAGCCTAGGGATAAGCAGACCCTAAAATACATCCCTTCTTATGGTTACTTTATTTGGACAGAGCAAACAAAGGGGCGAATAGAGAATTTGTTCTGTGTCCAACATTCCACTATTTCTTTTCCATTTTATCAGCTGGGGACACGCTGGACTGTATTCACAGATGCATGTGCATAAAGAACGCAAATATACGCACGTATGTGGGGAGGCAACACCCATGACAATCCCCTCACACGGACAGATTTTCGGTGACTTACGCGTCCAAACGTGTTTAGTTACGTACATAAGTTACTTATGTATGTGCGTACATTACTAACTGCACCCTCAAAAGGCCATTTAAATGCCCCCTCCTCCCACTTTCACCTAACTTTGAACGCACGGAAGACAACCTGGCCCCTCCGCATGTATGTCTCTAAGTGCGATTCCGTAATCCGTGCCTAATGGACTTTCATGCCTAAATCCTACTTAACTTATCGTATCGTATAACATATTTAGAAAAGGAGGTTATGCATAGTGTCAAGTTGAGGTGACAACCTGTCAGCCAAATATGTCAGCTGTGTACAGACACGCCGGGTGCGGAGTGTTGCCCCATCTTGGATCCAAAGCAGGGGAACACCAAGAAGTTGCAGAACATGCAATCTGCACTAATCTGGGTTGTTCCTGGGCACCTACATTGTACATACACAGAACAGTCGCCTGTCCCCATAGGGTATCCAATGTGTGTCAACAGGTGCTGGAGGGGGAAAACACTGAATTTCCCTCTCCTCCGGGAGTGTGGATAATTTATGTCGATCGCATACTCACCCATTCATAAAAAAAATTCTAAAACTGCTGTCATTCGAAATAGAGAGCTGAATAGCAACTTTCGTCTGTCCCCACTTCGGCTGACAGTGGACCTGATTCAGAGACTGAAAATAAGAGAGGAAAGTTACTCCTGGGCAAAACCAAGTTGATTTCAGGGGAGTCATATTTCATCTACTGCAAACAGTATTAGAGTTGAGAGGTGCCGTTTCCCAGCTCAAGTCTAAATAGCAGTGTAAAAGTAAAGCTGGTCACTAACTGTGTGCAGGAAGCCAAAGCAAAGATATATCCCTGCATGATAAGAACACAATTTACTTGACTCCCCCTAAAATCAACATGGTTTTGCCCATGAGTAACTTTCCTCTCTTATTTTTAGTCTCTGAATCAGGTCCAGTATTCGGTACGGGGACTCGCAACGCTGCACTAGATACCTCCCAGCACTCTTGGTTTTTTAGGGGGAATGTTAATTCTGATCTTGTCATGTTCTTGTTAGATATATTTAGAAATATACACAGTTTATTAGATTAGTATATTTATGTGGTTACATTTAGAAGAATGCTTTTATAGTTGTACACAATATTCTCAGTTTATTATTATTGTATATATTCGGTTCTGACGGGTGGACAAAAATATCCTAAAACATATAACCTCCTCACCGGTTAAACACTTTGGGCCAGATCCAGAACTACGAACGAGCGTTGTTCGTATTTAACATCGTAAATACTATGCACTCCCCCAGACACTCTCCTCGATCTGCGGTAATTTCACTGCCTTACGCCTGCTGAGCCCTACCTTAACTTTTGCAAGCGTACCAATGACAGGACGTAACTACGCGATGGTCGTAACTACGTAACCAAGCCCATACTGTACGATTTAAATGCCTTCCCCCGCCTACATTCCGTAACTGGAGCGTATTTACGACTATCGTGTTATAGGCACGCCCATTCAGCTGTAATTACACAAATGTTACGGCTGACCTATTTATAATTATGACCGCCATGAGTTACGACAGGAAACATCTGCTGGGCGCATGCGCACAACATACTTAAAGCCAAAGTTATGCTTACGGCTGGCATAAATACGCCCACAGGCGTAGTTCTGGATCTGACCCTTTGTGTCTGATACCCATTTACACAAGGAATTGATTAATCACATAGGGCCTGATCCAGACCTACGCTGGTGTGCGTAGCATATTAACGCCGACGTACTTTCGATGCGTGGCAATAGGAACTCCCCTTGGTCGTACTTAGTTTTGTTTTCATACGCTCGGCAAACCCTACCCTAACTTTTCTGTTCGCAATCGCGTGCGTCCGTATGGTCACCGCGTAGTTACGACGCTTAACACGCTTATACTGTACGATTTAAATGCCTCACCCCGCCCTCGGCACGTAGTTACGCATTTCATAAGGCAGGCACTCCCCCTCCAGCGTTAATACGAAGCTAATATGCCCACGGCTCATACGCTCAGAATTTCTCAGCGTAAAATGTGTCCCACCCATGCGCAGTTAGTACAAAAAGACGTTTTTACGCTTACGATCGGCGTAAAACCGCACACCAGCGTAGGTCTGGATCAGGCCCATATAGTTTACCAATTTGTGATGGCAAACTTAAGCCAAAAGTAATACCCAATAGTTCCTTATATTAAGTTGATTTATCTAACATATGGAAAAGAAACAAAGTTTAAATAACAATCCCCATACTGTTTTTCTGATGTTTCAGTTTTTTACAACGTCTGCTCTCTGCTTTGCTTTCCTTCTCTTCACTCCAACACTTAGTATTGCTGCTAAACAAAAACCCTTTCCATTATTATCCACCTATAAATTAACAAAATAAGTCATTGAACTTTGCTAGACCTCACAGACACTTGATCAGAACACACTTCTGTCATTTAGATCAGTGCTCCTCAACCTTTTCTCACCCTCGGCACACCTAAGCCTTTCCCAGAATTCCGCGACACACATAAACCCTTCCCAGAATTCTGCGGCACACCAAAAGCAAAATATACAAAAAGAAGCAGGAATTAAAAAGTACATACACAGATATTACATTATTTTTTATTTGATAAATAAAAAAATTGCAGATAATAACTTTTTTTTTCTTATAACTAATTTACCTATGTTAGCCTCCCATCATGTGCCTGCAGCCTCATCAGAAGCCCCCATCATCTCCAGCCTCTCTAGTAGTTCCCATTCATGTGTCTGCAGCCTCCCCAGTATAACCAATGTCTTTTGCTCTCTCCAGTATTCCGCATTCATGCTTTAGCTCTCCAGTATTCCACATTCATGTATCTGCAAGGTCTTCCAGTGCTTTTTCTCCTGTTGGAGGCATTGCACCGCGGCACACTTGGCAACATCCCGTGGCACACTGGTGTGCCATGGCACATTGGTTGAGGAGCACTGATTTAGATTACTGATGGACTCTAAGACGGCAGGTATCTATATACACAATCTAAGAAAGTTGGAAATGTTACTGGTAGAGATAAAAGTACAGTACAAGTAAACACAAACATATCTCAAACATTTAGCATGATCACTGGTTAAAATGATGATTTGCTAGCAGAGACTAATAGTGAACATTCTACATAATAATTGCGGCAATCTCCCTCTTGCTCTCCTTAAAGTATCTGACTAAAAGATATGATTATTGGGTCTATCATATGTTGGCGTTTCCACAAATTGCCAGACATTGCACACTGGACATCAGTTGATTGGCTCATTATCATATAAGTTTATGTTGAACTCTCCAGAATCAGTGCATGGACAGTACATGATGCCTTCTTGACGTTGCTGTATTTCTCCTTGACATGTGTGTTTCCGACAAGAATTGATGTAGCCAAGTTTACAGCAAATTTGATCCTGATAGATTAAATTTCTCTTTGCATGCCTTTCCAGAGAATGACATGGGATTGCCATAGACTTGTAAAATTGAAATGTGTGGGGGTCTATTTTTATGCTTTTTACAAACCTTGCTTCAGCACGGCCTTTTGTGACACAACCTGTCTCGGGTACATCTGTGCTTTGTTAAGCTAATGAATCCTGTCTGTGGAACAAAGTCCAACGAGCAAATGTTTTATTGGTTTCTCTGGCACTGAAAAAAAAAATCTCGAAAACTAGACAGTAATCGTGTACATTCATAAGAACAAAAGCTGCTCTAAAGAGGGTTTGACACAGGAAAGGTTGTGTGCTTTGCTGTCCTGAGCATATATCCAAACTCTGCTTAAGGAGCCAATATTACAATTGTGTTTGAATATGCACATATTTAAATCCAAAACATGTCACAGTTGATAACATGCTACAGTAAAAAGTGTTTAGTTACGCAACCTAGAGCTAAACATTTTCCTGGATACAGGTTAAATGAAATCATTAATCCCTCTGCTTTTAAAAAGTAAACATTTTGTAAAACAATGTTCTGCCGTTTCTTTTTTTTTTTAAAGTCTCTGTGTTTTTCTTGGCAGATTTCTTGTGTAAGAAATAAAAAGTTATTTGAAAAAAAGGTAAAATCCTTTCCCAAAATGTTTTGTGATACACGCTATAAAAAACCCCCCAAATTCCAGCATTGTCCAGCATCCTTTTTTAAAGTTATAATAACAAAAGCCTAAATCGTTCTTGGATTTGTTTAGGGTTTTATAACATCCCACATGGGGTATCAGAGCTTAGTCAGGATTATCTGCCATTCAGCTTATTGGCAGTCAGCATAGCTGTTTTTATTGTCTAGTGACCTTAAATGCAAGAGCCGGGCCCGATAGGCTTCCTAGTTTAGCTTGATACCATTAGGTGACTTATAAGATTGCAGTTTTGAGACTGGTTCCAGATCTCCACTGCCACTGAGCTCGGAGCTCCCTGCACAGCAGCCTTATCCCTGCTGTATCCTAGCTCCTGTGCGTGCAACGGAAGGCTATTCCCTATGGATGCAAGGGAGTAACCTTAGCCTATGCTTTCACATAAAACTGAGACACTGGAATTCCGGGTAGTACCTAGGGTCTGAACCAGCCCCTACTGTAATATTTAAATGACTTCCCCCTCCCATCTTGCATATACACCTTTTGCCAGGGGCGGATAGGGAACTTAAAGTGGCCCTGGAAAAAAATCTGCAAGAGGCCACATGTGGGTGAGATCACTATTGGCAGAGTCAAAAAAAATATGTAAACTGGATTAGTACAAAATAAAGAAATGCATAATAAAAATTGTGCAAAATATATGATATGGGGGCAGGGTTATATAGTGCCAATTAAGTGTGTTATATAGAAGAATTACAAGCAAGTACAACATCTACAGACTAATATTTCACAATCCAATAAAGAGATTATTAGTGACCTCTATGCAATGCAGGTATTCACTGCCACCCAAGTGACCACCAAACAACACATTCAGTAGCCTAGTGACCACCATCCAAAACACAGAGCATCCTAGTGACCACTGCCTGAAACATACAGCATCCTAGTGACAGCCACACAATACATACAACATCCTAATGATCACCTTTCTTTCCAGACTTTATTTTAGTAACCACTACCCATGATAGACAACATCCTTGTCTTCTTGAAATAAAATAGGAGCTGCTGAGTGGCCTCCAGAGGCCAATGGCCTACCGGGAAAATTCCCTGTAAGTCCTATTGACCATAGGACTTACAGGGAATTTTCCGCCCCTGCCTTTTGCCTAAGTCTGCCTCTGGTCCATTATCCATAACATTACAGTAAAGTATTGTTGAAAATAAAAGTTGTGAAATTAAATGTGTAATTATTATTTTCTTATCAACATTCCATGCGCATTGACAGACACACATTTGTCTGGCATTGTATGAAAAGAGAAATACAAAAGAGCATGCTGGGAATTCAGTCCACAGGCTGACTACTTTAAGCCTATATCATGGCAAATGAATGCAAAATGTAATTGCCATTTTCCCTTTCCTCACATAAATTATTTTTTCATAGCACTGTTTATTTTACAAACATGACCACAGAAATGAAGGAAAATTTACCACAAGAATTAATTGGAGCAATCAACGATATGAAATCAGGAAATTCTTCCCCATTTATCCATTGGTTCCCTCCCTCAAGCTTTACAATGTGAACTGTAATTTCTGCCCAACTGTTTACCTGTTGATAGTTACACATGGGAATCCTGTTTGTATAAATGATGAAAGCTGCAGGCCATTTTGTCCTCTGTTTCTGCACTCTGAGGCATGACCATTTTAGTTTGAGATGCTGAGAGCATTTGGTCACCTATAGGACCTGATTCACAGTTAAGAAAATGCATTTTTTTAGATGCGTATATTTAAGAAGGGATGTACTGCGCATGTGTTGTAATTTAATATACGCAATTAATGTAGAACGTAAGAACGGGACGGCTCTGAATCACCATTATGAACCTATTTCCTCAAGGTTCGTAATGACTTAATAATGAAGGGGAGTGCCAGGAAAATGTAAGAACGATGATAAGAAGTTTGGGTGGAGGGAACCATTTAAATAAGGAAATCTGGGCACAGTTAGGCAAAACGTTCTTAATTAGCCTCTCTATGCACACAACTACGAACCTAAAGATTAGGTAGCCCTATGGCATTCGTAAGTCAGTTAAGAAGCTGAAAACCAAGGGCAAGGGGAAACTCCTTGCTACCTTTTGAGTAAAATTAGGAACCTAAAGCCTTCTTAATCAGGTGCAGAACACTATGGTTGCTTCTTTAAGAGAATTATGTAAGGGAAAACTAAAAAAGGATTCTTATTTAGGTTGATTTTTCTGTGCAGAATTAGGGTTAAATTTTAAAAACTGTGGAAAAAGAAAAATGGAGATGTTACCCATAGCAACCAATTAGATTCTAACTGACATTCTCTAGTATGTAGTAAGAAAGTGAGAGCTAAAATCTTATTGTTGCTATGGGCAAAATCTCCCTTTTCCCTTTTCCGCAGTTTAGTAAATCTTATCTACTTAATACTCAATTTTTTTATGCCTTATCTGCAGAGATTAGCCCTTAGGGATAAAATGTAAATAGAGACAGTCACATGATGAACATGTCACAAGGGTTTGTTTTTTTATTTGGTAAAATTAGCATTGTATTATGCAGCCTTTTCAAACTATTCTCTAAAACTTACTTTACACATCCAAAAATGTTGTCAGAAACCTATGAATTTACCAGTTACCAGGGAGTTTTTGTCATGTGGTGATTGGACACCATTTTTTTTTTATTAAGTGGTTTAGGCAAAGTATATGATGCTACAAATAATATTTCCAGGCCTCTCTACTATTCTACTATCTGTAATTGTATCTATTGATGTTTATTTAGTGTACTATAAGTGCTTTCCTTATTTTTCTCATGTCTCCCCAATACCCTTTTATTTCACAATATATTATTATAAATCTAATTGTATTATTCCTATTCATCTGCAGTTATCATTATCATTACTCACCATTGTTGACACCCCTACAGTTAATGCTCTTATTGTACGCTATTATAAGAATCACCTTATCTGTTACTTAACCCAATCAGTAGATATACAACTAGAAAGAATTGCTTCTGTTAATAATATATGTTTTCCATACGTTCAGGGGTGTTTAATTTTTGTTTTGTAGAAAAGTGTACAAAAGTTTTGTTTGTAAAAAAGTGTGAAAGCCATACGTCATAAGACAGCCTTAAGTCCCACTTGCAGATTGGCGGTCCGTTCGACCACTGATCCGCGTGTAAGTAGGAAAACCTCCCACTGTGTAAAATTTAAATGCTTCCCCCCACCCACCTTGGCAGGCGGAGGGGAAGTATAGCCCCTTTCCACTTAGTTCCATATGATGGAAGTTATGTTAGTAAATCTAACATAACATCTGGAGGGTGCGTCTACAATTACAATTAAGTATAAGCAATTATTTTGCAGCAGTTTGAGCATGATCATAAGACAACATTAAGGGCCATATTTACTAAGCTGCGTGTTTGGAAATGTGGAGATTATCAACCAATCAGTTTCTAGCTCTCACTTTATTTTTACATAATAGAGAATGTCAGCTAAAATCTGATTGGTTGCTATGGGCAACATCTCCACTTTTCAAAACACACAGCTTGGTAAATTTGGCCCCAAGAATCTTGTATGTTTGTTTATTTCTCATGGTTGATGTGGGTATTAGGAGGCTGCATCTTCTAACAAATTGGAAGTGTACTGTTCAATTATGCCACAGAACTGCACCCACATGCAGATTCTAGGCCCTGTTTGATTATGGGAACTAGGTCATGTTTGATAGTGAACAGTAGGCCCTGGTCATCTTTGCTAAGTGCTTGACCCTTGATAGTCAACAGGGGGCACTAGGCCCAATAGAAGTAGTGCACCAAAGAGGAGGGGATCTCACTGACATAAGAACTGTCCCTTGCTAACACAGTGCTTGAGTTTTGGTCAAGGGGACAAATATACAGTGTGTATATCTCTGCTATTGTGTGGCACATTTGACATCAGTACAGGATAGAAATTCCTCCAAAAGCATCCGCCAGGAACTGGTAGAAACCTGGAAGTGGGGAGTGGGTCTTGTTCTGTTTTCAGGTTGCCATATGCCCATAACATGTTTGAATCTTCAAATGTTTTGGGTTTTATTTCTCACTTATATAGGATTTGGTGAAATAAGTCTTACTAAAGGGTAGACCTCTATTTTGTATTTGCATTTTAATTTCCTTCTTTCATAAGTCACCCAACAAAAAATAAATTGATTGCAAGCACTTCACACAGAGTAGCTCATTGAAATGTCATACTAAAACCCTATGCTGATCACACTTTGGCATCAGCTTCCATCATTTTTGGCAGTTGTCTTAATGATTTGAGCACTAGTACTTGCAGGTCTAGGGAAATCCCCCACGTTCTAGACATACTGACATATCCCATCCCCCTTTGTGTATAATGGTTGTCTGGAGAAAATGGGTCATCCTGCTGTTTTGAGCCAAAAAATACTATGAAAATGAGAAAAACATGAATTGCGCTCACCCATCAGTCTTCAATCTCTTTAGGAGAGGTCAATAAAAATATCTTAAACAATTATACCATATATTCTATCCCATTTTCACCTCATTCTCTTTGGAACACTATTTTAGCTTTTGGTATTTATGCTTATAATACTAAAAACGCAATTAGTGTACATAGAAAACATCTTAAAGACCGCATATACGCAATGTACGTAACAAAAGATACGTAAATTCCGTAAAAACATTGCTACGCATGCGCAATATCAAATTTCGGGAAACACTGAATGTATATGCAATACGTTTGGTGGTCTGAATACGGGCTTTAAGCTGGCCGTACACTTATTATCGATCCCAGTAGGAGATGGCACGATAAAAGGGATAATTTCCCGCCAGGTAATGGTCCTGTTCTCTGTGCCATACTCCTCTCCTGTTGGGACCGATAATACTAGCAGAAGAGGGAGCCTTTGTGTGAGCTGATTGGCTCAGCCTAAAAACTTGGGCACTATATATTTTTTATTATATTTTTAATAGATTTTTGGCTGTTTAAAAAATCCATCCTGATCATACACTACAGTGTTTTTTGGTCCGATCACCGATAATTGGATCATCGGGCTGATAATCGCTGTAGTGTGTGGCCAGCTTTGTACATCTAATCTACAACTTTTGTTGTACATATTATAATGTTGCTTGGTTAAAGGAAAACATAGCATTCTAGTTAGGACATTTTATTTTCTGCATCCTACAGAAAGCTGCTCCTTTTAAGGCAGCAACCCCATTATTTAAATTTATACATTACAATCCTGTAGAGCTATTTATTAATTAGGAAAAGCCCTGGTCAATGAAAATGCCTGTCATATGTCTATAGTTATTGTTAATATATTTTTTATTATTTAAAAATATATTTATTATGGCCCATTCTTTCACTCACACATGGAAGCTAGAAAGTCTACCAGTACATACGCCTATTGAACCCAGATAGGAAACGGAGTCTTAAATAATGTGAAGTATTATACTTATGCCACTCTAAGGCAAGGGAAATGTATAAAAGCAATCACGTACAATTAAAGGATTGTACTCCAAGCTGTGGTAGGGAAAAAATATATGAACAAAACAGATCCCAAGTTTTCTTAATAGGCCTTTAGGGTCCCTTAGATTGCTGTTATTTTAAGCACATCTCAGTAATTCAAGTAATATAGGAATGGTAGTAGCCATTGGTAGTCCCTGTCTTAAATGCACTGAGGTATCATCAAGTCATTTAAAGTTTAACATTACAGGTTCAGAGAGGAGATCAGGGATGATCTACCTCATATACTTCAATGTGAGCGGTGCTTTCACTTAATTAATATATGTTTTATTATTTAAAAATATATTTATTATGGCCCATTCTTTCACTCACGCATGGAAGCTAGAAAGTCTACCAGCACATACGCCTATTGAACCCAGATAGGAAACGGAGTCTTAAATAATGTAGTGATAAAGAAGTATTATACTTATGCCACTCTGAGGCAAGGGAAATGTATAAAAGCAATCACGTACAATTAAAGGATTGTACTCCAAACTGTGGAAGGGAAAAAATATATAAAGAAAACAATCCCAAGTTTTCTTAATAGGCCCTTAGGGTCCCTTAGATTGCTGTTATTTTAAGCACATCTCAGTAATTCAAGTAATATAGGAATGGTAGTAGCCATTGGTAGTCCCTGTCTTAAATGCACTGAGGTATCATCAAGTCATTTAAAGTTTAACATTACAGGTTCAGAGAGGAGATCAGGGATGATCTACCTCATATACTTCAATGTGAGCGGTGCTTTCACTTAATAATAGGTTGCACATTACTATTAATCTCAGTATTAAGGTAACACAACTCTTTGGAATGTATGTAGTAAGCTGTGAGAGAGGCAAAACCTGGCAAGCCTTCTGTAATGCATGTGTCTTGTATAGTATTTGTAAATTCTGTGCATATGTTATTATAATAATTGTCCGTAAAGCATTCAGAATCAATAAATTGCCTTCTGTAATAAAAATGACCTTTTAAATACAGCACACGTACCATACTCCTTACAGAGGACATTTATACGGTACTGAAGTTGAGGCATGGTATGAGTCTGAATTGAGTGGACTTGTACCACACCACATTCCTCTATCTGGCACAATCACTGTCCACGGACCGTTCTATGTATGCACACACATCCGTCAGATGCTGGAAGCTTACACAGTCTGTTTACATTACCAGTAACCTAGCAGTGACTTCTGGTGGCCTGATTTATTATATTATATGGTTATAGATATAGTTGTCAGACATTTGTTGAAATCATTAGTTGGCAGCTTATCATTTGCACACTGGCTCTGTTTAGGACATCAATGTTCTGGTAACTTTAATGCGGTTCCAATATCTGAGCTAGTTGGACCAGGGCCAGATTACCCGCTAGACATCCTTGGCACGTGCCCCAGGGCCCGAAATCCGGTCCTGGATTTGCTTTCTTAAATTGCTTTGGGAAAAACAGTAGAAGTTCTACTGTTTTCCAGTATTTTTAAAGGTTCCGTTAACGGACCCAAGCCAGTAATATTGATGTTACTGGCTGTGGGCTCCGTTAAAGGAATTAAAGTTACTGCTTCCCTGCAATGGGGATTATGGGGCTATTAAACTGGCAGTGGCATATTAAATTGGCAATGGGGATTATGGGGATATTAAATTGGCAATGGGGATTATGGGGATTTAAAATTAGCAATGGGGTATATGGGGATATTAAATTGGTAATGGGGATTATGGGGATTTAAAATTGGCAATGGGGATTATGGGGATATTAAATTGGCAATGGGGATTATGGGGATTTAAAATTAGCAATGGGGTATATGGGGATATTAAATTGGTAATTGTGATATTAAACTGGCAGTGGTTTTATTACATTGGCAATGGGGATTATGGGGATATTAAATTGGCAATGGTGATTATGGGGATATTAAATTGGCAATTGTGATATTAAACTAGCAGTGGTGTTATTACATTGGCAATGGGGATTATGGGGATACTAAATAGGCAATAGTGATATTAACTTGTCAATGGAAAGTATGGGGATATTAAATTGGCAATAGGAATTATTGGAATATTACCGGTAAATTGTCTATGGGGATTTAAAATTGGTAATGGGGATTATGGAGATTTAAAATTGACAATGGGAAATTGGGCTATTAAATTGGCAATGGGTATATTAACTTGGCAATGCGGATTATGAGAATATTAACTTGCCAATGGGGATTATATGGATTGTAACTTGGTTGTTGTACTTCATGATATCAGGCATTTAAATAAATAATTTTGTTTTCTATTTGCATTGTTTTTTTTATTTTTCTCTCAATGTTAAAGCTTGGGTTAAATATGTGTCAGCGTTGAATTTGGTGGGGAAGGGGGGGGGAGTGGGAGTGCAGCCCAAATCGGCATCTCGTCTAGGGCCCCATGAAGTCCATATCTGGCTCTGAGTTGGACTGATATTGCAGCGTTTAATTCAGATAGCTGGTCATCTACTTTAGACATAATTAAGAATCAAGTTTAAACTGTATGAAATACATTTACCTCTGTACAATATTACCTGCACAGGTACTAAACTGTGGACACAGCGATACTAAACAGTGGAGTGCTGAGGGAAATTTCACCTGCACAGCTACATAACTCCTGGCCCATGTATTTGCAATACAACCTGCATTGTTACAGAATTTCTGAATTATTTGCATAAAATACTATCTGCACCACTTGATTGGTTGCTATAGGCAACATCTCCACTTTTCCAAACACGCAGCTTAGTAAATCTGGCCCCAGGAATGTATTGCTCAGTTGTGCCATTAATATTACATACATATTCTTATTCCATCTATCCTTGTGAACCCTACATAACACATCTCTTTTCCTGTGCCCCTTCATTACACACACCTTTTCTGTACCCCTACATAATAAATTTTTCCTTCCTGTGCTCTTGGAGGGATGGTCATTGCTACAAGTGGGAACTAGTTTGCTGTCCCAGGTAACATCTTTAGGTGTGGTGGCGGCAGGACTGAAGAGACGTTGTATTGACAGGGTTAACATCAGGAGGTCAGCACAGTTGCAGTATCACAAAACATTTTCCACAAGGACACTTAGCCAAGGATCAAATCACAAAGACTAAATACTAAACAGAGACAAAGGCAGTATAAAGCCAAATAGTGACTGGAATTTTAACCAGCAAGATTCAATGAAAATAGTTAGAGGTAGGTATACTTTGGCAGTGATCACTGCAAAAAGTGGTGTTTAAAAAGCAGACAAGATAGGACGAATCCATCATGTGATGTCAGACTTATATAAGCAAGATATATAAGCAAGAGTCACATGACATTGAGCAAGAGTCACATGACAAGATAGAACGAATCCATCATGTCATGTCAGACTTATATGAGCAAGAGTCACATGACATTGAGCAGTAGTCACATGACAAGATAGGACGAATCCATCATGTGATGTCAGACTTATATAAGCAAGTCAAATGAAACTGGTGATAGAATCACATGAGCAGGAATTTACATGACAGCAAAGTGAAGTGATGCAATCTCTAAATGTGACACTGGTAGGCAATGGTATGTTTATCTGTGCACCTTCATCATGCATATCCCTTTTTGTGCCTCTTCATTACACATCCTTACTATACCTCTACATGACACAGCTCTTATCCTTTGCCCCAACATCACATAATATGAACTGTGCACCCCACATTAAATGTATCTCATTGCATTCCCCTACACAAAACATCGTTGCGAGTCCCTGCTGCGATGTTACACATTGCGAAATAGGGACAGGAGAAAGTGTCTTTTTGGCTGTTCCTTTTTCGAATGTGCAACACTGCAGATTGGGTAAGGGAGTAAGGAAGCCTTACCTTTCAGAGCACTGTGTTTGGTGATACGGGGATAGAGGCATAAGCAATCGATATCCAGCCAGTTCTGAACAGTCTGGGAGCGAACGGTCCTTTCGAAATAGGGGTGTTCGCTATGGGGACCCACACACATAAATTATATCCCTCCTTGGGCCCCTTCTTTACTTAGACCTTTCCTGTAATCCTATATTACAGCCCCTTCCTATGACTTAACATTGCACATCTCTCTTCCTGTACCCCTACATAACACATATTCCTTCCATTGCCTCTCCCTTACAACCACCTTCCTGTACCCTACATTACTGTACATACATCTCTTCTTGTGTGACTAAATGACACCTTTCCCTTCCTGTATCCCTAAATTACAACATATTCTTACTGTATCTCAACATAACACATCTTCTTGTGCCTCTACATCACACAACTCTTCTGTTACCTTGCATAAACACAGTTAGTGATTACACAAATTTGGGATTGCTCAAGCACTCACACCCGCTGTGTGACATATGCATGTGTCACTTATATATTCTATAGCTATAATAAGTGTTAAAGCGCTATGCATTTCCACTGAAAAAGCACCAATGAAATGCACCATTTCTTACTATCAAGGAGACATACGGTAAAATACATTTGGTCATTAAAGGGGTTAATATGTATCGACAAGGCTTGGGGCTCCCAGGGAATTTAGGGACTCTGTATGCTTTATGGGCACTTATTATTTACAGAATTTACAAATACTATACAAGACACATGCCTTACAGATCATTTCCCTATACTGTAATTGCCGCTGAGCGTAAATAAATCTCACTAGTTGCCAAAAGTAACATCGATTTACAAATCACATAACCGTAACAAATGATCGTCAGTAAAACCGCAGTTACATTTATTTTGGTTAAATGATAAATCTGTTGGTAGAAAAAAAGTGCATTTAAATGAATGCATATGTACAATAGACCAGATCCTGATTTAATACCAATCGCACGCATGAGAGTCCATTTGTACAGAATGGAATTACGTGTGTGTTATCCTATGGTCCATGCACTTCATAGTACACTCCCATCGCCCGCATGGTCAATCCGTGGTCTGACCTCCCCTTTAAATCTTACATGCACAAAATGTGGTGACTGTGTAACGCATATATAAGGGCTTAGCCTATCCCTTACTATACGATCTCCACAGATCCAGCCGCATTCTGTGCATAATAAGCCTCCTTATGCGTGTGCAGGAGGCCCAGACATGGTACTTACGCATTGACTATACCCTAACGTGGTTCATGCTGTTAATTTAAATTATTTATTTTATTTTTTGTATCAATAGTATGATAGCATAGTATTATCCCTTTATTCTGCAATGTTACTGCCAAGCAACATACTTGTTGTCTTACGTTAATGTAATATATGGCCAGATCCAGACCTAATAACAACAGTTCATTTACACATGCTGCATGCGTAAATCTGGCTGTGGGAACACACTGTGCATGCACGTGACAGATGTTACGCATCGTAACTCTGATCGTACAAAACTTGTATGTGACTCCGTACGATAGAGCGTGATATCCCTACGCAAGCCGAAAATACACATTGTGGGAGCACGGAGGCATTTAAATTGTACAGTATGGGCTGGATTATGCACTTATGTATGACAAGGCGATACAAGTACGACCAGAGATACGCAAGGAAAAGTTAAGGTAGGGTGTGGACACGTAAGTGAACTAAGTTACGTAAGTGCGAGGAGAGTGCATTATACTTAGAAGTGCGTAACTCGGGTACGCTTGCCTACGTAAAATGACCTTAAGTCTGGATCTGGCCCATAGTGTTTAAATATTTATCCTTTCCTTGACCAAGGTACTGGTAATATATCTAAAGGTCTTTTTACGTTAGGCATTTGTTTCAGAAGTTCCAAAATTGACCACCAGAAAAATAAATTCCTTAAAGTTTGTTCATAATAAAAATAAATGTTTTATAACATTCCCTTATACAGTGCTGGACAGTCTGATACTGGGCAATATGACAACCTTTGGGTATCAGATTACCTGGTATTTTGGCTTGATTTTTTTTCCCCTAATGATCCAAAGGGACACACAAGAACTCTATGTTTATTAAAAAGTTTCAATAATATGTTTAATGAAAGAAAGAGACTGATAATGCAGTGGTGGAGCTTGACAGTCTGCTTGGTGGGAGCCTGAATATCCTGCTCTGTCTTTTTGGTTTGACAGATGCACTCCCTCTGCATTGAAAAGAACATGGCAGAAAGTGCAGGTGCTGTAATTTTCATGTGTAAGACTGACATCCTGCAATGTCCTTTGCCTGGTCTGAGCATAACCTTCGTGAATGGCATAGATGCAGCCTTCTTTGTACATCTCTCACCTCTGGCTCCTGTATCAGCTGCTTTTACAGTTATTACATCTAGAAACATCCCAACCAGTCCTGATATTGGCAGGATACTTTTTGGACTCTGATCCTCTGTCTCGAAAAGCAATGTGCACCCATTTAGTGGAAAAAGAGTGTCCCATCAACTTTTATTGACTAAATCTGTACCATTTGTATAAACAGTCTTTTACCCATGGTTGCCGACTTTTGGCAGCTTCTCTCCGGGAGATCCCGGAGAGAAGCTAGCGACGCATGCAGGGGGGGGGGGCTTAATGACGCGGGTTATGCAAATCGCGTCATTAGGACGTGATTTATGCAAATCGTGTCATTAGGCTCCGCCCCCTGGCTCATACGGCCCCGTTTTTACTTAAATTAGGGGTCGGGACGGGGCTTGATGCCGCAAATTGCGTCATCAAGTCCGTTCCTGTGCCTAGCAACACTAGTATACTAGTGTTGCTAGGCAGGGGGGTAGGACTTGAGGCCGTGGTTTCAGTGAAACCATGGCCCTCAAGTCACTTGCAGGAGATTTGCTGGCTCTCCTGGGATACCGGGAGTACTGCCCGAATTTCGGGAGTCTCCCGGACATTCCAGGAGAGTCGGCAACCCTGCTTTTACCCCCCATAAATTTGGGGATGAAAGAAATAAAATGGGGATGAAGCCATAATAGAATAATTAGCTAATTACTTTACTTTTACCTTAAATTTTGTGCGGTGCGTCCAGTAACAGGCAAGCGATATAGCAATTTAAATTTGTGGCACATACCATAACCAGTGAGGCAGTGGTTATAGATTTAAAAATACTCCCAGTCAAATGAGATTAAACGGTCAACGAAAGCAGAATACAAAATAGGTTTACTATGAAAAATTGTTATTGCACTATTTGGTAGTTAATATTAATAATAATATTTATTTAATAATGTATGAATACATTTTTGTGGTTTCTACTCCCCTAGTTGCACCTCTATGTACTATTATACCAGCAGTCCATCTTAAATAAGTGTTAAATAAATAAGCGTATCCCACAACAAATACATTTGACATTAGAACATAAAGAAGCCTTCACATCTCTAATCAAACTGTTGTTGTTAAAGCTCTTTATATTATATAGCATAGCAATGGATCCAGATGCCGGACCCCTGTTGTGGTCACACTCCCTTTATGATGGGTGACCCTACATTAAGGTACTACTACTCAGAAATCTGGATAGCATGTAAGGGCTTAAACATGTTCTTACACACACACACACCTTGTATACGCATCCACCTCATGTTACCCTACTATCATAAAGTCATCCACTACAGAAGTCTGGATCCTGAGGATCTAGATTCATACTAGAATGTTGTGCATGCATGTGCATTCCCACAATGGGGTCATTTTACACTCACAAAGGGGCTGATCAAGAGGGCAAACCTAATGCAAGTGTAGACCAGTGCAAAACAAGGCAAATTTATATTGTGAAAGAATAAATAAATGATGTACCTTAGCTCAACTCTAATTTACAGATTACTCATAAAGCTTTACAATATGTGAGTTCTATGTACAAAAGCAAAGTATTTTTACATGCAAAAGAAATAGAGTTAATGTGCACCCCTAACATTACAACAGTTGTGGGTGTCCACTAAGAACAGCCCTATTTCAAAAGGGCCATTCTCTCCCAGCCAGTTCCGAACTGGCAAAGCAATTGATCCTCGGAGCACCGAAGACAGTGCTCCGAATGGTAAGTATAAATTTTACCCCATCCCTTTCCCTAATCCTTACTCTAACCCTCCCCTTCCATTACCCTAAACCTAACCCTCCCTTCACTGGAGCCTGCCCCTAACCCTCCATTCCCTGCAGCCTGCCCCTAACCCTTCCTTCCCCGCAGCCTGACCCTAACCCTCCCTTACCCGCAGCCTGACCCTAACCCTCCCTTCCCCCCAGCCTTACCCTAAGACTCCTTTCTCCACAGCCTAACCCTAAAATCCCCTCCCCGCAGCCGGACCATAATTCTCCCATCCCGGCAGCCTAAATATTGAGCCCCCTACCTGCAGGCTGACCCTAACCCTCCCCTTCCATGACCCTAACCCTCCCTTCCCCAGTGCTTAAGCCTAAAAATCCTCAGAGAGGTTACTCACCGGGTGCAATGGGTCCGGCGGGCGATGTCTTCCGAAAAGGAATGTGCAAGTATGCCAATCAGTATACTTACCCATTGAAAAAGAAAATGTTTAAAATGGCTGTCTCTGCTTCTTAAAAAGCCCTTTCTGGTGGCAGACTTATAGGGCTAGATTCAATTAGCCGCGATGATGGGAAAAAGTGCGCGCTGTGCTTTTTTCCTGTCATATACGGTATGAAAAATAGGCAAATTTTTATGCGCACCTCTATGGGGTGCGCATAAAATTCACCCCAAAAAATTTTGCGGAATTAGCTTCGCACCGCAAAATACGCTGCTGCGAAGCTAATTGAATCTGGCCCACAATGCATTGCGACATGGATCACACTTGCACCTGTTTTGTCCTTTAAAAAAGTGTAAGTGCAGCTCTGGATCAGCCCCAAAGAACATAAAAAGTTTACATTGTGGAAGTCTGGTTCCAGTCCAAAATCCTTATTCTGGTAACATTTATACTGTATAATTCTTACTAATAATAACACTGGAAGAACCAGCCCTCCTCTTAATAACAAATACTCCTTTGCATCAAAGTACATTACGGACCTGATTCTGAATTGCAACTTACACCAATTTCTTAGATTCAGGTTCATGCAAAACGGGAGAAAGGTCAAGAAACCGATTGGCTGATCCACCTGTGGTCGCATCTGTGTGCTAAGCACTAGTATCTTTAAATGTATATCTGGTCATTTCAGTGCAGCAGATCAGGGCTGACCTGCCTGATTGTGGAGCTTTTTTTTTTAATACCAGCTCTTATACACAGTTAAAACACAGCTGACAAATGCAGTTTGTAAGCAGTTTGAATAATGAATATTACCCTATACCATACTGACTAATTTTATATATCTTTTTATATTTATTTTTGTAAAAAAAAAAAGAAAAAGGTTTTGCTCAGGTGTTTTTATTGTATTTAACATTTTAAGAATTTTTGGGGAAAAGGTTTGATTTAAAAAGTTGTTATTTTTATTATGTTTAAAACATTTATTATAATAAAGCAATAATTTAGCAATTACAGATATATCAATGTATACATATAATAAGCAATATATGCAAGAAGATACTGAAATATATAACTTGTATAGTATTATATTCATTATCATACTTGTGTGTGTGTGTATATATACTGCATTACACTTCTCAGCCTAATACAAATCCATTTGCATGTGTGACATGTGTAATAATTCCTGTACTACCTATCTAGAGTTCTAGAGTTCCTACTAGCAGTGAGCGCATCATCTGAGATAAAACTTTGGATAAGATCCTCTGTGTCTGTATTTTTTTAATGTGTAACAAAGGAGGCAGTTGAGCTATTTTCTATGAGCCAGGCATTTTATAGGAAATAGGGCTTGTTGCAGTAAGGATCTGCTGTAAAGCTGAGAGCACTAAGACCATGCAGGCAGTGTCAGCTGAAAGTCAGAGCACTGTCTATAACTCATTGCACATGTCTTCCTCTATCTCTATATTTCTGTATCACAGCAGCAGGTGGTGGTATACTGCTGCTGCAACCCTAGGCAAAAGGTAGCTCAGCCTATCTTCACCCAATGCAGAGACACTTTCACACTAAAGGGGAGTTTCAGCAAACTCTGGGATCTGCTACCTCTCAAGTGAATCCAGGAATTCATCAAACTTCTCCCTGTCCAATGAGACACAGAGACAGAGGCAAAGGAGCAAGTCAGATCATCCCTGCCTGTCCTCTTCATCACAGCCTCCACAAGGAAGATCTCACCAGCAGCATCCACAGCCTCTGGGTTTCCCATCTCCAGAGACTGATAGCAGCCAAGTTTTCCACTCTGAGAATTACTGCAGCATCCAGAGCTATACATCTACTTTTTTCAGCTACTTGTGAACTATCTGTGACATTTTTGCAGCACCAATTCCCTAAGCTGCTTTTATTAAATTCATATTTTATTTCCTTAATACAGAATTGCATTATTATCTACTAAACCTGGCAAAGGAATGTTCAGCCACATTTTAACAGCAGACTAAAAGGACACTTTCAACAATATATCATTTTTGTGTTTTTTAAGGAAATATGAATTATATTAAAATAATGAAGAGAAATAAAGACTTTTGGAGAAATTAACAGCTTCTTTTCCCGTATTCTAATTTTGTTTGCTGCTAAAAGTAGACTTCTTGAACTCCATGCAGTAACAGCACTTACCTGCAAAGATATTCTGGATTTCCAGGTATATTTCTCTCCTCTCTGCAAAGCACTTTGGGAGGTCTATTAATGACTATGATGGGTCTATCTAACACTGGAGAAACCTTGAGGAGTCACACGAAAATGTCCTTAACTCCGGGATTAAGGCATTGCCCAAGGACCATGGCTTCATCAGATAATGTCCAAACAAACTGTAGGATGTATATTGCGTACCTTTTAATACTTCTCATACTGACTCCACGAGTCGATTCATCTTGGTGGTAAGTATCCATTACCTCCCTGACACTTGTACCTGTCATTTACTTAAATGTACTGAAACAGTTAAAGGCATGAAAGAAAATGATATCTTTTTCCCTGTTGCTGTTATTCCAAACACCTTTAGGGGATGAGATTTAAAAGATTACAGTCAAGTCTTTTCTTTTGTCCTTTCTTTTTTTTTTATAAGTTTTGCACAATACCTGTAATCCATCCCTTACCCTTTAAACCAGCACATGCCATTAAAATCTCTCTATTTTGGAATTGTTCACAACTTATTTCCTAGTTATCAAAGGAAAGCTTTAACTGAGTATAACCATTATAGTTTATTACTGGTTACTGCTTTCTGTCATTTTCTCTGGCATATGATAGAGGACATGAAGATATGTTGCAGTGTGAAGGCTTTACAAATACACTTTGGCTGCAACCCTTATGTGGCATAAATATTTGGTAATGCTGTTGTTTGTTTTAAGGTTGATCTACAGGCATTCTTCAAAACGTGTGACTTGTTATAAGGTATTCAAGACATGTTGTAAAGGAGTTAAACTGATACACTGCAATTTGTATATTGAACCCACTGATCTGTGGGCAAGATAAAAGCTAGACAATAAGATTGACCCTGCAGGGCTTAGCAAATTCCTTAAGTCCAGACATTAAAATATTCATGCTACATTCTGAACATAGCTGATTCTTGTGGCTATTGCTAACACAGTCACAGTGTGTGAAACCTTGTTAAATAAATATTTGATAAACTAATCCATTTAACACCTTTCTAGTAAATTAAAAGAATAAAAATGTATAT
>WWET01000124.1:339012-358565 GCA_011038615.1 Limnodynastes dumerilii | reverse complement strand
AAGGTCAGAGGCAAAGAGAAAAGATTTGGAGAAAACAAATGTCTGCCTCATACTTTTCTCTTTCCTAAATAAATCTACAAATAACTATACAGGATCCCTGAGGCCAAAATCCAGGTACAAAACATCATGGATGTACAGCGAGCTGTTCAATGATTCACCTAAGATGTCCATGATGTATTGACAAAGTTTGGAACCAGACTTACATAAAATGGGCCATATTCAGAGATCCGTTTTCGAGTGCAGTTACGTGCATATTTTTAGGATCGGATCAACTGCGCATAGTAACTTTATTTACATACTTTACGTAGACTATACGCACGTAAGTATCTAACAGATGTACATGTGAATCGCACTTGGGGACATATGCACGGAAATCCAATGCATGGCTAAATTTACAGAAAAGTGGGTGGGGGAAGGCATTTAAATGAACGCAAGGTTCCTTTTCAGATGTGCCTATTTCGAATACTTACCAGTTTCTACTTTTTTTTTAGAATGGGTGAGTATGCCGTTCAGCATACTTCATCGATACTCCTTCGGAAATACCACCGCCGACAATATCCCTGCGCCTGTCGGCGGACCGACGGGCAGGTGACTAACCTCTCTGTGCGGGGTAGGGAGGGTTTGGATCAGGCTGCAGGGGAGGGAGGGTTAGGGTCAGGCTGCGGGAGATGGTGGGTTAGGGTCAGGCTGCCATGAAGGGAGGGTTAGGGTCAGGCTGCCAGGAGAGGAGGTTTAGGGTTAGGGTAGTGAGAAGGGAGGGTTTGGGTTAGAATTAGGGTAGGAGTAAGGGACTATTTTCACTTGCTTATCGAAGCACCGAAAGCTCGGTGCTCCGTGGATCGATTGCTATGCCTACTCGAGCCATATGCAATCGAAATCCCAGCCAGTTCGAAACTGGTTGGGAGGAAATGGCCCTATTGAAATAAGGCCGTTCTAACCGGTATGGAGACATTTAAGTGTTATCAATTCTACTGTGCCATCATGCCTAATGCTATACAGTGGGAAAAAATTACGCCTTCTAATACAGTTCTTTTTTTATCTAATTTTATATATTGCATTCTACAAAACGTAATACCTAAACTGAACCATTCACTGATCTAAGCTCGTATTCACTTTTTATATTGTAAATGATTGTCAGCTTTATATTTCATTTGTACACACAGGCAGAAATTGTGTTACTCTCCATCTGATCTTGTTTCCATTGTAGGTTACCTCAAGATCTAATTAAAGGCAAAACAAACATGAATAACCCTCAATTTTTAAGCTCCAGCAGACCTGTCTTCTTCAGACTGATAGGTGTTGAATGTTGCTCTAGGGCAGAAAGTCAGCCCTTTTCGTCCCATTCCTGGAATATTCTGTGCTTGTAGTTAGTAACAGACCAGATGATCAGTGGACCGTGTCCATCCACATAATGTGGATACCTGTAAGTTGCTCTTCTTTTTGTCTTTATTGTGCGTTCCATATAGGCCAGCTCTAGATCTTATAATGACAGGGTACTTGCACATTTCCTGGAGGCCAGTTACACATGAAATGCAGAGGGATAGATGCTGCCTTCTCCAAGGACAGTTCATGACCGCCCACTGTGCATACCTGGTGGGTACTTGGGGCAGGTGTGTAAGATTTAAGGCAGGGTTTAGAGCATGGAAAGTCTGTGCATGTGAGGGGTTTGTGCAGCCTGACCCAGAATCCGGTACTATGGGCCTGATCCAGACCTACGCCCGCAAGCGATCGTACGCCGTTCGGGAGCGTAAAACCGGGCTAAAAAACGCACTGCGCATGTGCAGTATGACAACTTCCGGTCGTCCGAAGGACATGAGCGTACAGCGAGCGTATTTTGAGCATATTTTTCTCCCAAGGGGCGTGCGTTTTGTACGACGATAGTCTGGACGCTCGAGTTACTACACAGAGGCGGGGATAGCCATTTAAATTGTACAGTATGGGCGTGCTAAGCCCCGTACGACCAGCGTATCGGTACGAAAATTCGCACGGACGCTTGAAAAAGTTAGGGTAGGGTTCAGCCGCCGTAAGTCGGTACAATCAATGGAAGTGTCATGGGCGTGAAAGTATATACGCCCGGGCGATCATACGCTACGCTCACGGGCGTAGGTCTGGATCAGGCCCTATGTGTCCAAAGGAGATTTTTTTTTTAACCCCTCATACTTTATTTATGCAGTCATCTTCATCTGACATCTTTCATTACATTCCCAACCTTATCCTTATCCTCTGCTGATCAGATGTTATGATGCACATGGTGGGGTGTTCATTTAGCCTGTTAGTGATGTTGGAAAGTGATCATACACAGGTTAAAATCAGTCAAATTCATTTATCCAAAAGTCTGATCAACAATGTAGTCGATATGCAACATTTGAGGTCAAATTTACACCAGACATTAGTGGATATGGTAAAAGAATCAGATTTATTAAAGTGCAAAATCTCTGCTGTCCCTTTGCAGCAGCTTTCTCACATATTGTCCAAATGAACAGTGTGACTACCCCTCATTCAAGGCTCCAGCTTTGTCCTATTTATCCTATTGTGTACACAGCCCAAACCAACCTTTGTACTAAGTGTTGGATCTCACAAAAGGGCCCAGGTAAGACTCAATACCCTAGTAATCAGGTGTGGGTCCCCGCACAGAAAGTCCCATTGTCGAAAATAACAATTCCTCCTAGCCAGTTGCGAACTGGCTGGGATTTCGATTGCATATCCGTCGAAGAGGCATTTCAATCGATCCACGCAGCACCGAAAGCTCCATGCTCCGAAATGGTGAGTAAAAATAGTCCCCACTCCTTTCCCTAATTCTAACCCTCCCCTCTCACTACCCTAACCCTAACCCTCCCTTCCTGGCAGCCTGACCCTAACCCTCCATTAATTGCAGCCTGACTCTAACCCACCATTTCCTGCAGCCTGACCCTAAACCTCCATCCACTGCAGCCTGATTATAACCCTCCCTCCCCTGTAGCCTGACCCTAACCCTAACCCCAACCCCAGGTCCGGCTATAGCAGCAGCAGAGGTGCTGCGGAAGGACGGCGGAGGGATATTGCGCATTGTGAAAGTGAATGGGTGAAGTATGCCGGACGCATACCCACCCATTCATTAAAAAAAGTATAAAGTGGTAAGTATATGAAAAAGGGACATTCGAAAAGTAACTTTTGAATGTCCCTTTTTCTAAATTGAAAGCATCGTTGCGGAGAGTGTAACTGCTATTAATCCACATGCTTAAAAACCACCAATTGCAATGCTTTGTCACTATGATTTACAGATCTATTAAATAATACAGCACATGATTTGACATTAAATAGTAGCCAGGATTCTATTTGATTGCTGTAAGCTGTTTTCTTGATGTTTGACTCTCCCTCTACATAACAAGCACTGTGAACTATTGTAAATGGAAATTACTCTACACTTTAAACTTGACTAGATCCAGTTTTGTGATAAAATGGAAAAAAAGTTGAAATTTACATCTGGACACAACCGTGTTTAATTTAAGAGGAAATCAAATTCATTTTATTCTTTGTGTACAGGGAGAATATTTTGCTTTAGCTTATTGCACAAAGATTCAGTCCAGCTTTACTTTTACACTGTTAATAGACTTGAGTTAGGCACATCCCCTCTCAACTCTAATAATATTTGCAACAGATGCAACTTTCGTCCCATGCAAATCATCATGGTTTTGCCCAGGTGCAAGGGAGTAGTGAGAGCCGGTGGAGCTTGTGTTACAGGTGCTGGCAGACCAAAGGGGTGTGGCAGAGCACAGCCAAGTGCCATCTCCTGATCCTTAATATACTAGTACGGTTGCAGTCACCGGTTAGAATGTCCCATTTCCGAAATAGGGACATCCGAAAGTTCCTTTTTCGGATGTCCCTATTTCGAATACTTACCGATTTCTAATAAAAAAAATTTTCAGAATGAGTGAGTATGCCGCTCGGCATACTTCACACATTCACATTCGTAAATTCTGCCGCCGCTGATATCCCTCCACTGCCGCTCCGCCGCTGCTATCGCCAGAGGGAAAGGTGATAGGGGTAGGAAGAGTTAGGGTCAGGCTGCAGGGGAGGAAGGGTTAGGGTCAGGCTGCAGGGGAGGGAGTGTTAGGGCCAGGCTGCGGGAGATGGAGGGTTAGGGTAAGGCTGCAGTGAAGGGACAATTAGGGTCAGGCTGCGGGAGATGGTGGGTTAGGGTCAGGCTGCAAGGAAGGGAGGGTTAGGGTCAGGCTGCCAGGAAAGTAGGATTAGGGTTAGGGTAGTGAAAGGGGAGGGTTAGGGTTAGAATTAGGGAAAGGAGTGGGGGACTATTTTTACTTACTTTTCAGAGCACCGAAAGCTCAGTGCTCCATGGATCGATTGCAATGCCTCCTCGAAGTAGGGCCGTTCTAACCGGGGACCCACACCCAGACTAGTATTACATATGTGATAATATTAGGGGTCTGGAATGGCACACTATATAATGTACAAGTGGGGAATATAATGGGTCTGGGAATTACACATATTATAATATATGTGGGGTATATTAGGGGTCTAGGAATGGCATACTAAAATAATGTACCATTCTCTAACCCTAACATAAACCACATATTAGAGTATGTGTCATTCCCAGACTCATAATATACCCCACATGTGCTTTTAATAGTGTGCCATATACTTAGATGTGTAATGTAAGGGAGACATGAAGGGGAATGTGTAATGGAGTGGAAGTAGGGAGAGAAATGTAATGTTAAGGGGACATGGAAGGAGATGGGGATTGGAGATAGGGCACAAGAAGACAGGTATGTCTTTAGCAAGAAAAGACTGAAAGGCAGATGTGTAACAGAGGAAGGGAAATATGTAATGGAGGTTGGAGGAGATGTGTAATGGTGGCTATCTTAATTTTCTCCACAGACTTATAGTGGCGGGATCTTCATTTTCTCCAGAGACTTTCAGTGCAGTAAAAATTAACGTGAGGCACGAAGTGGAGAACCCAACAATCAATATTCATTTATTTAAGTAAAAACAACACTTCTTTTTAGGCAGCAAATGTTAGGGAACATACTGACTCTACTCCCTGGCACACTACACTACTGTAGGATGTGGTTGGGGGGCGCTGTAGCATTTACTTGATCCAGGTGCCATTAATCCGTGCTGCTCCTCTGCATAGGTGTAGCTCTCCATCTGATATCCCCTTATTTTTTTAACTCCAGATCCAGTCCTTACTTCTTTCCCAATCAAATCTCAGGAATGCTTGTATGCATGATCCAAGTAACCTGATAAGGGTAGAAATAAGTAAGTGGGTAAGTAGGAAAGTAAAATAAACAAATAAAAAAAGTCAAAACCTTTAAAAAGGACTATTTTTACATAAAATGTGGAAAAACCCAGTGAATCTTTGCGGCTGTATCAGTGGCAAGAATGGAAGTAATACAGAAAATTACTATTGGAAAAGGTTAGGGTTGGGTAGTGGGACAGGGAGGGTTAAGGCAAGGCACTAGAAAAGAAAGGTTAGGGTTAGGCTGCAGGATGGTTATCGTGCCTGTGGCCATTGGAATTCTTTGAAGATTGCATCGACGCTTTTCAATCGAGATATGGTTCTTCACAAATCAGCTTAACTAACCATTCATAGTTTCCTTCTTAAGAATGAAACTAAGCACGGAGAATGCCTTTACCCCCCCCACCCCCGTCCTCTCCGGCTAATCTAATTGTCTACCCTCTCCCTGAGGCGGCATTAGCACGCCTCCTTCTTCCTAAACTACTAAAACTGCGCATGCACATTAATTACATGAGCATTAATTTGAGCATTAATTACATGCTCAAATTCATGCACCTAAGAAGCCGGAGCAGGGCCGAAATGTTTGTTATTATCATTTTATGAATGCAACTAAAAGAGGCCTGAAGTTTTAAAATGATGAGATGGGTTGTGGGAATATCTTTCATAGCTGAGCTGATATTTATATCACAGCAGAAGGGAAGTGAATGCAGCCTGCAGATGTAGTCCATCGTGTCAGATACAGCAGTGTCACTGCCAAGTTCATTGTAACTCAGGTTGCATGGTATTGCCAGCACACTGGGTAGCATCAACAAAGATTTTATTATTACTTTGTTACACTTTGCGGAGCTATATACATAGAGAGGAAAAAAATTATCTGCTGCCCTAAAGCTAAAAAAAGACACCCGTGCTATGTGTAAATATTTTTATGCTTCAAGACTTTAATTTACAGCGACTGACAAATGCTTCCTGGATAATTTAATTCATTTTTCCAGGGTTTGTGTAAGATCCCAATGACAACACAGTTACAGCAAAGACACTGTTTAGTACTTGTCACGCTGCATTGTTAGCCTTTAACAAAAGCTGAATGATTTAGCCCTGCTGGCATACTTGCTGATGTAGTCATATTTTCCAACACCACTCTCACTCCAGCGATTACTCCACTACTGATCCCGGCTTTAGGTGTTTCTGGATTAAGAGGAAAGATTAATACAAATAAATGATTGCCCATTAGATGTATATTCCTATTGGGATTCTAATTGTAACCACAGTACAGCTTGATAACATCTTGTAAAAGGCAGCATATTTATTTGTCTGTAGATGATGCATTCAAATTTACATACAGTGATTTTAGGGATTGATTCTGAGTCTTTCACAAACACGTGACATCATCCTTGCACTGTTGTTTAGACTGATTCCATCTGGAACCTTGCAGAAAAAACACACAGTACAGTGTACCATGCATCCTATAGTTAGTTATAGAACTGAAATATATAATTGTATATAAAAGTATGCTGAAAACAATCCACTAACACACAACATACTTATTACTACTCCAATCCATATTACATATTGTGCCATATACTGTAATGTACCAATTCAGTGGTATTATGCATTGGTAGTCCACATATGGTCCTAATTAGCTTCTTTCTGTTTTTCTCAGCCTGACATAATGACGTATATATAACTGTAGCACCACTACTGTGCTCATCAATTGCAATTAATAAAATTGCACTTGATATAATCATAATGCAGGAAGCAGACATAGCGGCTGCTCCAATGTTTGAGAGTAATGGCAAAACAGGTGACAATGTACAGCTCAGTAGCACTAAATTAGTCAATAAATTACGTTCAGTATTTGGGTGCAATAGGCAAAATGTTTTCCAAGCATAAATGCAAAAAAAGGTCACTTTGCAACAAGGTTTATTCATGTACACACTTGCTGTCACTGTAAAATAACACCTGAGACCCAATATGCCTTTTACCATAGTTAGTTGGTTTGATAACTATACATTTATAAGTTATATAATAAGTTATGTTGTATCATCTGTAAGTTAGTCTTTCTAAACTTAATAATGGTACAAAATATTATACTTTACATATGTCTAATTATTTCCTGATTACATTTACCAACAGACATGATCCTAGATTTAACTCTCTGGCAAATCCATTAACCAGCTCATCCCAAACCTTATTTCCTAGGAATATACTGTATCCCCAATGCAGCACCAGGACTAGATAGAGAATTTCATCTGCCTTGTCCACTGAGAATATGCAGGTTATCCCCTTATTAGATCTGTAGCATTCAGCTTATTTTTACATTTAAATGATTCAATAAATTGTGTACATTTTAAATAGTCTTGAAGTTTGCTGGTTATTAAGGTAGTGCCTTAGACTGGGGTGGCAGAGTGCATTCTGCTGGTTATTAAGGTAGTGCCTTAGACTGGGGTGGCAGAGTGCGTTCTGCAAATACAACTTCAAGAAATTCTCTAACTGAAAACCGCCTTGTTCTTTTGTGAGAACTACACTCAGGGAACTGTGTTCATTAGTGTTCATATCAGTGATTAATTTGAGCTGTTATACAGCATTTCCCTATACTGGTACTACTAATCTATTAAATTCCATTCATTTACACAAACGTTTACATTTCCACTTCAACCACTGGTTCAGATGAAAACAAAAAATTGAATGAGTAAAAATCCAATTGACATGTATTGAATATGGGTTAAAATATTGATTAGGAATAAATAAGAAGCATAATAGAGATCATTACCCTTGTTATAGTAACATTTTTACAGTGCTACCTTCCTTTGTTGTGCATATTTTTTTTATCATATAGCGCAGAATGTAAACTCACAGCATAACCATCATTTTTAAGCTACATCCATCTAATTATAACAGTCAAAGGGTTAAGGATGTTGTTATACTCAGTGTCTGGGTCTATGTTCCTAACGTCTATAACCTAATGGCTGGAAGCCAGTGGGAAATCCTCCTAACCACAGCTCTTGTAACCTTGGCCAAGATGCTCATGATTCCGTGTAATGAGCATAATGAATGCAGCCCATTTGAGTGGTGTTAGTTTTTCAGCTGAGCTACTGGCTTAAATGCCAGGGGCTCCTATTTTTAATTGAGCTTTACAAAAGGATGAACCGTTTGATCATTGCTTCATGCCTCCAGGGATAAGTGAAAAGGACAGGAGGGTTCTGCCACCCACAAGACAATTGCACAAAAGTTCATCTTATTGGACCTGATTCACACTTAAGAATCTTCTTAAAATAAGAACTTAAAGTCACTCCTGGGCAAAACCATGTTGATTACAGGGGGAGTCAAGGTAATTGTATTGTTTGCATGCAGGGATATATCTTTGAATTGCTTACAGCACACATATACTGACCAGCTTTACTATTACACTGTTATTTAGACTTGGGCTGAGAAATATCACCTCTCAACACTAGCACTGTTTGCAACAGATGAAATATGACTCCAATCAACATGGTTTAGCCCAGGTGTGACTTTAAGTTCTTATTTTAAGAAGATTCTTAAGTGTGAATCAGGTCCATTATTATTATTATTGTTGCTTCAGTCGACATTACACAACTAATATTCCAGTGACAGACAGCCTGTAATTTTTACTAATATTCCAGTGACAGACAGCCTGTAATTTTTTGTATTTCTGGGCTAAAAGCTAGATATTTACAAGGTAGCTTAAGTATAATGGGCCTGATACACAGATAAGAAGGAAATAAGTACACTTGGATTCGCAAAAATACACAACTAAGTGCCAAGTACATTCCCATGACACTCCCCTCGTTCTTAAGGATCTTTGCTGACTTCTGCCTTCATAGGGCTACCGTGACTCTCTGTGCGTATTTCCGTGCAGATTGTGCTTAATTCTGTACGTACTCAGCCCTCTTTAAATGCCTCTCAATACCCACTTTTCTTAACTTCCTATTTACAGAGTAGTGGCATGCCCCTTCTAATGGATCTCATTAGGCACGGAGTTGAACTCTGTGCGTAACGGGTTTCCGTGCATAAAATGTGGATGACGCATGCGCAAATCTCAAAAAAATCAATATGCACATAGCCTGCATATAGTTAGGTACGTTATTAAGTGTGAATCCGGTTCAATATAGCAATTCCTCATCAATATAACTGTAAGCAAATTGTATATGGAAAGGTGAAAAAAAATGGAACCCTTTCAAAACCTTAGCATGGCTGCAATAAAATATTTGTCTAAGTCACAAACACTCCCTTTATACGGTTTTCCAACTTTATCAAAAGAAAGATTTTTGCATCGGTGGACATTAATCACCCACTCTATATACTAGGCAGACAAAACATTTGTTTCACTTGCGCAATTGTGTTTTAATGAATGATCAAGTTGTTACCTAGCACCAGGGATGCTCCCCAATCAAGCAGGGGAGACTGGGTCAATCCTCTGAGACTGATTGGCCAGTCTGTCTATAAATAGCCAGCAGTTTTTAATTCTCTGGTGGTTATAGTGTGACAAATCCCCCTTCTAGCAATTCCTCATCAATATAACTGTAAGCAAATTGTATATGGAAAGGTGAAAAAAAATGGAACCCTTTCAAAACCTTAGCAATAAAATATTTGTCTAAGTCACAAACTGTCCCTTTATACGGTTTTACAACTTTATTAAAAGAAAGATCTTTGCATCGGTGGACAGTAAGCAACCACTCTATATACTAGGCAGACAAAACATTTGTTTCACTTGCGCAATTGTGTTTTAATGAATTATCAAGTTGTTACATAGCACCAGGGATGCTCCCCAATCAAGCAGGGGCGACTGGGTCAATCCTCTGAGACTGATTGGCCAGTCTGTCTGTAAATAGCCAGCAGAGATTTAAATTCTGTGGTGGTTATAGTGTGACAAATCCCACTTCCACACTCTCAAATCACCCCCCACCACCACCACCCTTCTCGCCACCTGTTGCCTGCTCTGGTTTCCTAGCAATTACTTTTCATTACCTTGTCTGGTATTTTTGCCTTTTTTCTCTGGTTCTCACAGTGTTCTTCTATGGCCTCTCCCTGGATTTTTTCAGACTTTGCTATGTCGTTTCTTTCTGCCTGCCCCTTTTGGTGTTCTGTACTATTTTGTATCTGTCCAGCACTATTTTCATTTGGTGCATTAGTGGGTATTTTCCATTTGGACTTTACCTGTCCTCATAGGAGTACTTGTTTTTTTTTGTGGTGACAGGGCTGTGACAGATTATGTTAACAATTATTTTTGTTTTGTATTCACAAAAGAAAGAAAGTGGATGGGGCCACATTTAAACTGTAAGAATGTGGATACAAAGAAAGTAATTACAAGTCTCTTCACTGAGGAGCAGGTCTTCAAAGAGCTGAAAGTGGACAAATCCATGGGTCGAGATGGGATGCATCCTAGGATACTTAAAGGGATGCTGGTAAAACAATTAATCAAATGATTCAAACAGTAATTAGTAACAGGCATAATTGCAGAATTAGAGAAAAACAGAAATGCAGTTCCTCTGCATAAAAGAGGAAGTAGAAAACAAACTGTCAACTACAGACCAGTGAGTCTTACATCAATAGTAGAAAAATTGAAGGAAACACTGTTAAAGTAATAGATAGTACAGTATGTTAAGTCCAATTACAATCCTAAGCATTGATTACTGGGTGGGGGGAAGAGATCATGTCCAACAAATCTATTGACTATTTTTCACTAAAGTAGTGGGGGAGCTGTAAGCATTGCCTATCTAGATTTTAGTAAGGCTTTTGGCACTGTGCCACATTGCAGACTGTTAAATAAGTTGAAAAATTAGGGACTTGATTTAAAGATAGTTGCATGGACACTGTGATAGCTACAGGATAGACAATAAAACTTTGTAGTAAATGAAATCCCTTTTGGTAAGTTAAAAGTAAGGTCACCAGTAAAGTAAGGTTATTAGTGGAGTTCTCCAGGGATCTGTATTTGGACCAATGATTTTTAAATTATGTACTCGAGGCACAAAAAAACCCAAATATCAATATATCAATAACAGCACTACATTAGAAGCAACTGAGGAGGAGAGGGATCTAGGAGTCATGTGACATAAAGATATCCAAGCAATGTAACAAAGCAATGAGAAAGACAAGTCAGAAGCTTGGTTCATAGGAAGAAGAATTAGTAGCAGGAAGAGAGCTGTAGTAATGCCACTTTATATGTCTTTGTTAAGGCCTCACCTAGAATCTTGTGTTCAGTTCTATGTTTCTTTGTTAATGAAATACTTTTTCTTATAGGATCGCTCAATAAAACATTATAGATGTTAACATGTGATAATTATTAGTTCATGTTGTTAATAACAATAATGGCAAAGGTTCTTTCATTGGAAATGTAAAAAAAAAAATTAGGCTAATATATAAAAACCTAAAATGCTTCAGTACAGGAAAAAGTGGATGAAATAAAATCTTGCTTTATCCCATCTGGAAATGTGAGCAGATTTAAGTATTTGATGTGTTAATCTGTTTACTCCATATGGACCCATAAATAGCTGCAAGAGAAGGTAACTACTTATTGCTACTGTAGTATAAATGAAGATATAAAAGTAGCATTACTGCTATATATATATATATAAAAGGGTTTATTATAGGCTTGCTTTTCTTTCTATTTTGTTACTTGTGCTGTCAGTATGACCATGCATCTGAATTGCAGAAATGTGCATGGACAATTCTACATCTCATCATTTTGTGAAGGCTAAATTTTAATTTATTTAGCAATAATGCCAAAAGGAACTTTAAACCGTTATTGTCCTCCTGAGATACAAGTTATTTTTTGTTACTCATTGCAGCTCCATCCTACACACATACTTGCCAACTTTTTATTTCTTCCTTATTTCTTGGAGATCCCTGAGGGGAGAAAGAGCAGACAGTGTGCAGGGAGTTGGTGATTTGTCTTCTCTCCCATCCTTAGCAGCACTATATGTCACTGTATTGATAGGCAGGGGGCAGGATTGAGGCAGTGATTTGCCTTAAACCACATAATCCAGTCCTGCCCCAGTAACTCACAATGCTGTGACCCATGGTGTTGCTAAGGATGGGGGCTTAATAGTATAATTTTTGACATTGAGCCCCACTGTGGTCAAATGCGGAATATTTGCCTTTCCTCTGTGGATTCTGGGTGCAATGCCTAAATTCTAGGAGTCTGCCTATACATAATTGACAAGGGGGTTCTCTGTCTGTTTTTTGGGCTTAAACAAGGCCCATTTGGCGGTCGGTGTGGGTCGCCACTGTGAACGGGCCTTTAAAAAAAAAAAAAAGGGCTGTTCTCAGAACTGGGAAGTCAATTGCTTTTGCCTTGAAGAGGCAAAGCAGTCGATCCTCCCTGGAAACGAAGACTATGTGCCAAATGTTAAGTATAAATTTAACCCAACCTTTACCCTAATCCTTACCTTAACCCTTCCATTACCCTAACCCTCCCCTTCCATTACCCTAACCCTAACCCTTCCCCACAGCCTGACACTAAGACTCTATTACCCGCAGCCTGAGCTTAACACTCCCTTTCCCACAGCCTAACCCTAAGATTCCCCTCCCTGCAGCCTAACCTTAAGACTCCTCTACTCACAGCCTCACCTAACCCTAACCCTCCCCTTTCAATTCTCTAACGCTAACCCTTCCCTTTCCTTCCATTACCGTAACCCTAACACTCCCTCTCCCTTCCCTGCTGCCTAGTCCTAAAAGTCCCCGGAAAGTGTGGGTACGATGGGTAACTATGCTGATTGGCATACTTACCCATGCTAAAAAAAATGCTAAAATGGCTGCTTTTTCAAAATAGAGACAGACAAAAATTAGCTTTCGGCTGTATCTACTTCTAAAAGACAGCATTCGCGGGAGTGAAATGCACCGTTGGAGGTTTAGCGTTGCACAGAGCTTTTAGTAATTGTGGGCCTGATCCAGCGCTACGAAAATTCGCACGACGGGCGAATGCAAACGTACGCTCGTCGTATCAACCTACACGCCCCTAGCACTCCCATAGTAAAGTCCCTGCTTACGGCATCAGCCCCTAAGACTCTATTACCCGCAGCCTGAGCTTAACACTCCCTTTCCCACAGCCTAACCCTAAGACTCCCCTCCCCACAGCCTAACCCTAAGACTCCTTATCCGTAGCCTAACCCTAAGACTCCCCTCCCCGCAGCCTAATCCTAAGACTCCTCTACTCATAGCCTCACCTAACCCTAACCCTCCCCTTTCAATTCTCTAATGCTAACCCTTTCCTTCCCTTCCATTACCGTAACCCTAACCCTCCCTCTCCCTTCCCTGCTGCCTAGACCTAAAAGTCCCCGGAAAGTGAGGGCACGATGCTAAAAAAAATTTTTTAAATGGCTGCTTTTTCAAAATAGAGACAGACAAAAATTAGCTTTCGGCTGTATCTACTTCTAAAAGACAGCATTCGCGGGAGTGAAATGCACCGTTGGAAAATTCGCATACGATGAGCGTACGCTCGCTTGCGAGCGTTGCTCTGGATCAGGCCCTGTGTCTCAATTTGCTGTTAAAAGCAGACACAGGCAATTGTAGTAATAACCACAGCTCTATGCATCTGTTTCTATAGCATACCCAGCTTCTGGTATGTGTATGGCCATTGTTGGCAGCGTCATCATTAGTAGTTATACCACGCGTGTATTTTTTTAGCTATGAATCAGGTTTATATGGTACTGTATGTTATTTGATGTACTTGACCCAGTGGGGGTGTGTTTACTATTTTGATGTTTAAGGTATATTTGCTAACTCTCCCAAAATGTATAAGGACACTCATGAGAGTGGGCTTTTCTCTCAGATGTGCTCCAACCCCACTGATGGGAGATGGCTTGATGACGTGCCTTGCATCATTGGGGCCCCCATTTCCCAACTCTGTAATAACACAAATTAGCAGTGGGGAGTTGAGGGGGTATTGATGGCATATGTTAGCTGGTAGGGGCAGCAGTAGACAGGCTATGGTCCCATAGCAAGTGGCTGGGGCATGAGCCTGGATGGGAAGACAAGCCTCCCCTCTATCTGACTTGTGTGCAGATAGCTGCCCCTCTTCTCTACCCCCCTGTGCAGGATGGGTGGCTGCCTTGGGTTCCCCTCTCCTCTGAACCCTGTATTAGCTGCACCTCCTGCACCCACTGTAATTACACCACTGTCTGCTGGACTAAAATGTTGGAAGCTATGGTTTTGGATGATATGTTGCATATAAAAGGCATTTCCTTTTAATGCATCCTAGTTTATCTTTTCCAAAAGATATTTAACACAGTCTGATAGGCAATATACCTTTACCCTGCATATGAGCTGCATGAAGCTATTAAATGAGCTTGATGTAACAATCATTCTGTGAGCAGACTGCACTTTACTGAGGTCCACACTAAAGTGAGCTCTCCAGTAATCTGCTCTTTCCATCCTCATCTGACCTTGTCCTCCTGCCAGCATTCCAAACACAGAAGGAGTCAATGATGGGCTGCTTGAGAAAAGTAACATATTTTAGTTTGTAATACTAATTCTCTGAAAATCTCAACACTACCTTAAAAGGAAAAATAAATCAAAAACAATATCGCTATCAGGCTTAATTATTGTCTTATTTAATCGCGAAATCCAAACTAGTCATGATAAACCGTCAATTTGATGGCAGATAAGAACCACTTGATCCATCTAGTTTGCCCTTTTCACCGGCCCCTCTTCCTCAAACGTCCCCTGAACCCATCACTCTTCTGTTATTATACAGAGAACACTTGTCACTCACTCACTCACACACCCTGGAACCACACTCCCTACCACACATATAGCTTAATTTTTTTTTCCATTATGAACCAATTTAACTACTAGAATGTTTTTTGCATATTGGAGAAATCCCACACAGACACAGGGAGAACATACAAACTCCACACAGATAAGGCCCTGTCCAGGATTTGAATTTATGACCTCAGTGCTGTGAGGCACAAGTGCTACTCACTGAGCCACTGTGCTGCTCTAACAGCCACTGACTTTTAATTGGTCCAATCTATAGATAAGTACTTTCCGTAGAAATGTGCATAAACTCATATTTAGAATGGTTAAATAGATAATGTATTATTACTTACTGTATTATATACACATTTAGCTGTCCTTTGTGACAATGTATAGAAGCTGTTTCCTTCTAATTTAATAATGACGCATTAGTAGAAATGTTATTATTGTTTGATTTTATTTATTGTGGCAGGTTAAACATTTTAAATTAAGGCCGGATTCAGATTTAGGGACATTGGCCTAGATCCTCAGGTCCGTAGGACTGTGAAATTAAGTACAGCAGGTTACCCTGTCGTATGGGTCGGCGTACGTAATGCTTGTTACATATGCCGCGGGTTACGGGAGAGGGGCTGTTCATCGTATCTCCACCGTGAAGGCAGAGATACAGATGTAAATGAGGGGATGGGGATGGACCATTACGATCAGGTATGTGATCATACGTGATCATAAAACTGAAGGTAGGAATCTGGACACATAAGTGTCCAGATTTCCTACCGACAGCGGGAAGTGCATGGGGCCGTGCACTCCCCGCTACGATGCCGGCCAGAATTACCTCGGGCGCCCGTAAGGCACCCGTATGTCAGGATCCGGCCAGTTGGCCCAGATCCTTAGGCACATGCGACTGTGAAATTACGTACGCCATTATATGGCTCGGCATACGTAACGTTTGTTACGTACACCGCAGGTTACGGGAAAGGGATTGTCCCCTCAATTACGATCGTCATATCTCCGATGTCAAGGTGGAGATACAGATGTAAATAAGGGGACCGGGCAGGGGATGGACCATTATGTACAGGTATGCAGCCGTAAGTATCCAGATTTCCTACCAACAGCGGGGAGTGTACGAGGCGTGCACTCCCTGCTACGATGGGCGCCCGTAAGTCCGGATCCGGCCCATTATCCGATTTCTGCAAGCTGCTTGCGGAAGTCTTGTGACTTTGTGGCAATGCACAAGGCAGATGTTCCGCAACGGATCTCCAGGCGCATGTGTGCATTGAGATCTGTCCAGCAGGGCAGCGCATCCCCACTGCCCGCCTAGACTTCGTAAGGTGAGCAGGGGGAACATGTTACTTTTACAGTAGATTGGTTTAGGAGTTCTGTGTGGTTCAGCGGTCGGACAGACTGCTGATCCACCTGGAAGACTTAAGGCAGGGTTATAGCACAGTAACTGATGCCATATCTGCACAAGAGAAGGGAGTGACTGGGGAGCTCATTCCCTGCTTCTGTGCGGCCTGCCAGACCGCCATGTGTAGTGATAATCTGGCCCTTGGTGAATAACCTATGTTCTTGGTATGTCATTTCTTTGTTTCTTCAGGCTGCTATTAATATTTAACAGTTATCAATGGACAACATACCTATCATGGTAACCCCAGGCACGTGGTACATGATATACTGAGCAGAAAGACTTTGAAGTGCTATGTATAATATACATTCCCCCATCACCTTCTGCATTCACAACATGCTAAATGTGTGTATGTGTGTGTATGTGTGTGTCTGTGTATGTGTGTGTGTGTCTGTGTATGTGTGTGTCTGTGTGTCAGACTGACTGTGTCTGGCATTTTAAAAGTTCTTTTTACAGAAATCATTTAAAGCTCTGTGACTTAATTTAGGGAAAAGAAACTGGTGCGAGCCGCTTATATGGAATATGGAATGTCTAGCACACATTTCCTTTTCCTCATATGAATTCCTGAGCAAAGGTGTTTATTTTGATATTATAAATATATCACCTAAGGCTGTAATGGAGGGATCAAATAGGTTCATCATGAGATAATTGGCACCATTTATTAAGAATACTTTTTTCTAGCCCTACATACTAGTCAGTTTGGGGCTGCAAACTACTAATACCAGAAATTAAAGTCAGTTGAAGAATAAGTGATATTCAAAATGTCTTATGTGTCAGCAATATCCATGAGACAATATGACACAAGTAGCTGTATATGCGATAACTATAATAACTTCAAATGTTCTGATTTCATCCCTAAAAGTCTAAATAACTATTTCTCTTCTGACTTTGGACCGGATTCACAAACAGACTTGCACCTAACTCACCTGCCCTGCCCCCATCCAGCCCCCCCATACGAGTGCCATAGGGCTACCTTAACTATCCGTGCAATGTCCGCACAGACATTGCCGCTAACCGCCTCCCCCTCCCCACTTTTTCCCAAACCCTCCCCGAGGTGGTATTACGCCACCTTTTTTTACCTATAATATAATCTAAATACCTCCCCCCTCCCACTTTTACCCAAACCCTGTCCGAGGTGGCATTATGCCGCCTCTTTTTACGTAAAATACTCTGGGCGTTTTTTTAAAGACCGCCCGAACTGGTACGTAGATTGCGTGAAGGACCTACGACGCATGTGCAGTAGGTCCTTTACTACAGATACGCATCTAAGAAGCGACTACTTCTTAGGTGTGAATCCGGCCCTTAATAGAAAATATTTTCCACTCTTCTCAATAGATAAAACCTAGCACAACAAGGAGACAGAAAAAGATACCAATATCATAAAAACAATCAATCAATAAACACAATAAAACATAATCAGATCAGAGCAGGAGAGCAAGAGAACAGGCACCAAACTAATACCCTTTCAACATAGAGCTATGGACCTAGGAATAGCCCTGGACATGTGTCGGTGTGAATGGGTAAACCCGGGTTTGTTGCCCTGGGACCGCGACCTTGGTCGATACCAGGGTTATTCCTAGGATGCCCTAAGCTGTGTTGCGGTATGAAAGGGGGAACCCGGGCAATTCAACCCGGGTTCCAAAAAAAGTACCAAAATTGGGGGATGGGAATCACTGTCTGCATCTGCAGACACAAGTACAGTGTGAAAGGCTATAACCCAGGATTTACCCAGGTTGTAGCTGCAGTGTGAACAGCTGCAACACAGATATAAGCTGCATTCATTATCCCGTGTGTGACTCAGGCTTTTAGTGATAAAGGGGTATCACACATTTCTATCAAAGACTCTTTATCAATTTGTTATTCAGAAATTTGGGGATGAAATTGGAAAATTTTAAATGGATAGAATTACAATATATACCTTTACTGGTTTTGTATTCTCTAAAGGATATAAATATATCTAAAGGATATTGTGTACACATAAAACACGTCGATTACCGCTTACTTCTTACCACACCTTTCTTTTTTCTTTTTTTCTTTTCTTATTGGAGAATGTTGGACCCTCCAGGGTGATAGATCATCAGCAATTAAGTAAAGCGCATTATATCTTATTCCCACTATTTTTATTCATATCTCTATTAATACTTTTGACTTTTGACATTAATCATCGAAATTAATAATATTAATACTTTGATGATACTCTTTGGTAGATTTGTGTCCTGCAGTGAGGGTCTTTTTTCCTCACTATGGGCCTGATCCAGAGCTACGAAAATTTGCACGACGGGCGAATGCGAACGTTCGCTCGGGCGTATCAACATACACGCCCCTAACACTCCCATAGTAAAGTCCCTGCTTACGGCGGCTATACCCTACACTGGGTACGCCCGTCGGCCGTACGAAAATTCGCAGAAAATACGCTGAGCGTACGGGCTTAGCACGCCCATACTGTACAATTTAAATGGCTACCCCCGCCTCCCTGTAGTAAAACGGGCGCCCAGCCGACCATCGTAAAAAAAATACGCCCCGCGAGCGAAAAATACGCTAACAATACGCCCGCTATTCGCTCATGACGCTCGGGCGACCGGAAGCTGTCATACTGGGCATGCGCGGTGCCAATTTTTTGCCGAATTTTCGCATACGCTCGTCGTACGCTCGCTTGCGATCGTTGCTCTGGATCAGGCCCTATGTCTACAGCTTCAGAACTTTTTTTTTTTTTATCACCATTCTGATGCTGTGTGCTTCTTATATTACATAGTTAAGACAGGGGAAATTTTCTGTCTTTTTACTTAACAAATAAAAAATTAACCCCAATATTAGAGAATTTCTCCAAGTCTGACTTTTCCAAAACTCTTACTCTCTGCACATCACAGAAAAGAAACACTGAAGCTTCTGGCTTCACTGTCTTCGTGACACGTGGAGCTTCCAGAATAAAAGACAGTTATTCCTTCCTTCCTCGATAACTGAGAAACCTGGATCTGGGTTGTGGATAGATATGGAAAATCCCACTTCTGTTCCAAATGTTGGTTTAGGAACTTCTCCAGTTCTATGCTTCACAAATATTTATTTCTATCTTTATTTAATCTCTGTAATCTGGTAATCATTGCAATGGTTTAAAAAGTAATTACAAATTATAAGAAATCTATTAACACGTTGGTTTATTTTGTTTTTAGTCTTCTAAAGAGAGAGAGAGAGAGAGAGAGGGAG
>WWET01000124.1:322890-338948 GCA_011038615.1 Limnodynastes dumerilii | reverse complement strand
AGAAATATATTTTATGAATAGACCATTTAAGGAAAAAATACATATTGCTGTAGTGATGAATTCTGATGTTAATAATTAATATGTCAATATCATCACTAAGGACCCCATTCAGACTGCCGCGCAACAGACATATTTTTCACGCTAAATTCGAAATTCGGCTTTTTCTGGCACATTCTAGATGTTCTGCAGAGGATCTACAAGCGTATTGAACAGGTGGCGCATCCCCTCTGCCCACCTATACTAGGTGGAGGGAAGTATTTAAACTGTACAGAGGAGGTGGGTTTTAGTGGTTATGTGCAGATCAGGGGTTATACGGAGAGCAGTGTAAGTCACCTAAAGTGCGCACGAGAAAGAGGAGTGACAGGGGAGTTCACTCCCCTCTTCCGGGCGGACTGCCTGACCTCAATGGGTAAACGGACAAAGGTCTGGATCAGGTACTTATTTATTAACTATTTTGTGTTAAGGCCCTCAAGGATAAATAGGATTTACATGTGCACGTTATACAAATTGTCCCTTTTGAAGGTTTCCTACAAAATAATTTTATTGAATAGGCAGAAACTAGAGACCCCTGTGTTTTGGTTTTGGTTCTGGCTTTGGTTCTAAATCTTTGTTGTGTTTTGGTTCTGGTTTTGTTCCAGTAACCCTCAAACGTTTTGGTTTTGGATCTGTTAAAAAATTCTAAAATTATGTAATTTTTATGTAATTTTGCTCCAACAGCATTATTAACATGAATAACATTCATTTCCAGTCATTCCCAGTCAAATTGGACCACCTCACATCTCACAAGCTTCAGATTGGTTGGTACATGCTACCATATAGTGTCTAGTGGTGGTCCAGTGTACAGACTAGGTACTATGGCCATTGGCCACATGAGTGAAATGTAGTATCTGTGTTCATGTGATCATATGTTAGCTCACTTCCATTGTGAGAGGGCCAGAGGTGATGCGCAGAGAGGCTCCGTAGGTGTAGAGCACCTGGGAGATAACCTGGGAAGATACAGCGCAGGGGCGTACCGATGGTCGAGACGGCGGAACATGTGCTCATTATGGCCACAATAACTGATATTAGCTTCCTCAGCACAGTCATCAGGAAGTCTATAAAAATTTCAACGAACAATGGAGACTTTCATTGTGTTTTAATAAATGTTGATGCCTCTCGCAAAATCACTTTTAAAAAGTTTTTGCAATTATGGAATGCATGAGACCAATTGACACTTTCAGTAAAGCTGATCCAGATCCAGTGGTACAATTTGTCACAGTAGTGACCCCTTTTATTATGAGCTGGCTGCATGAGAATCATGAGTGGCTTTAGAAAAGATTTGAAAAATATGAGCGAACAAGTCACCAAAAGGAATAATTAATTAATTTTATTTTTTTTAAAAGGGGGTTCTCAACCCCGTCCTAAAGTAACACAAACAGTGCATGTTTGCCTCCGACATGTACATCTTTTCACATATAGAGAGGAAAGAAAAATATAGGTAGCGATGGATATAAATATCAATGTAGACATAAATCATAGAAATATATTTTTTTTTGTTTGGGATGGCCCGGAGGATTCCATTGTTTCCTTTTTCTCTACGTTAAATAGCAATAGTTTTAATTTAAAATTCATATACCACCCACCCCTCTGCCATTGACTTTCCTTGACATCTCAGTCTCCGTCAAAGATAACCAGATCACTACGAGTACCTATGTCAAACCGGTGGACACCAATAACTTTCTGGATTACAATAGTAATCTTCACAGAAAGTGGGTGCCCAACATACCTAAGGGACAGTTACGCCGCATTCGACGCAACTGTTCCTCCGTAGATCTGTTTCTCCCTCAAGCTGAAAAATTGATATGCTCTTTTAAGAAAAAATCTTATCCTGAGCCACTGTTGGAAGAAGCCTTTCAGGCGACCCTGACTTTGGAACAAAAAACTCTATTAGAGGATGACAGAGGTCACTCTAAACAAGGGAAAATACCGACTGATTTACAGGAAAAGAAACCATTTTTCTTATCAAGTTATAATTGTTCAGCGGGCAAAATTGCTAAAATAATTAAGAACAATTACTCACTACTCCTTCTAGATCCTGTCCTAAAAAAATCCATGCCAGCTAGACCTAGGGTCATTTTTACAAAGGCCAAGAATCTGAAAAGTTTCTTGGCCCCTTCTTTTTTCAAAAGTTCTATAAACCCTGGTCCTCCTAAGAACGACTTGAATTTCCTAACCCAGATTGTGGGCAACTTTAAATGGGGTAAAACTAAGTGCCTTACATGCCAGTTTATGGCTCATAGATTCAATAACTTTACCTCCTTTAGAACAGAAAAGACATATCCCATTAAACAATTTATAAATTGCTCCACGCAGTATGTCGTATATATGGTGACATGTGGGTGTCATTTACAATATGTCGGGAGGACAACCAGAGCCTTACGCTGTCGGTTTAGAACACAGAAGGGCTATCATTAACCAAAATCCAAATCACTCCATGGCTGTTCATTTCGATCAAGTTCATGAGGGTGACATATCAATCCTCAAGATTATGGGGTTAGAATATATAGCCCCAACACCCCGTGGAGGTGACAGATTTAGACATCTTTATGTCCGAGAAGCCTTTTGGATTCATCAATTGGCTTCCATGTCCCCTGATAGTTTCAACGAGACCATTGATTTGGATTTTGGTTGAAATGATTAGTTTAGATATTAATTCATTTTGATCTGGGTTTAGTTTTGGATCATTTTTTGATTTCCTGATTCCTGTATCCCCATCTTTCCCCTAATATGCATGTTTTGATATGTTCTGAGATATACTCCGATGATCAATTCTGGTCCCTTTTTCTTCTCTTTTTAACTGGATTTATCAATGCATATTTATTTTTGATTACAATGTCCAACACATCATTAGTACTAGTCCCTATTCCTTTGTAGGATGAATTAATCTGGGACATACATCATTTAAAAAAAATGTATTTAATATAATGGATTGCTATCTGAACCTTTGCAGTTATAGGTTCTACCACTTTTCAATTGTATACACAAAAACAATAAATTTTATTTTATGCATTTATCTATTTTTTTATTTATTCATATATTTAATTTACCATTTAATATTTAATCCTTATTTCTGTACTCATCTCATTTATTAACTTTATTGTTGTTGTTTTTATTTATTTTTACTAAAGATTAATTTTTAACATATGGCATAGTATATCATTATCTTTGTCTGTGGTTATACTTATACCTGTTAAATCGATGTTCTCATGTACATGTTTACCACTATTTTAGTCCCCTTCCCCTGCCATTTCCTCCCTCAAAACGATACTGCATTCCTCTATACAATTTCTGTAGACATTCAAATAGGAACAGCTGATTCTAATTGCTGTGGGGTATAAAAGAGTTCTCAGAGACTTACTCCACTTCCTTCTGATGAAATCGAGTGCCTCTCGATGAAACGCGTCAAGGAGCTATTCCTATACAGACCGTGACCATTTCTGCACAATCCTACTCGCTTTTTGGACTTTCTTGCTATTTGGACTTTGCCGTTCTCTGCTCTTCATTGGGACCTGACATTTAAATCACCCTAACTGTGGACTAACGCTTGTCTCCACGTTGGAGCAACATCTGCTCTGTAGTCAGTGTTAATGTTTTCAGTGGGCTTGGACTAAAACTGCACACCTCATTCAGATGAGAACGCTCATTATCCAGTTCACTGTGGTCTGAACTTTCTGCCTCCAATGTAACAGCTGTTCACCATGGAAATAACGGGCCGGTATTGACGCTGGAGACACCTTTCTTCGCAGCTCCACTTATTCCCCTACGCTGAATATTCATTTGAACAGGAGGATTAATTCTCACCATACTTCTATGCGACTCCTTTTTCTTTTGCTATGCTGCATAACTCTCTCTCTGAAATTCAGAGCAACAGCTGATTTAACACCCACTGCGGAATACGGGCTGGCACCTCATACTGGAGGGGTCATTGTCCAGCAGCCTGCATATACCCCATTACGCTAACTGGGACAGGACATATACTTATAAACTTATTATATATGATGAGAGTTTACAATTTCTGCCATACTGTGAAATTCTTCCTCTGAATTCAGCAAAACAGGTACTTTTGTCTCTGACCAATCTTCAGTGTATTTTTACTCTATATATTGCACTTTACAGTGGAGACATTAACGGATGACAAACTATCCATAACAGATTTAATACTCTGGACTTAATAACATTGGATAACTACCGGTCCCAATACTATTTCTGACCTACAAGATACAGCATATTAGCATTGCACTACACAACTTATCTTAACCTAAGCTTCCTTTAAATTTTTAGGCTTTTATTTTACAGTCATACCGGTATTGACGTATTGATTGTGACATTATTTGTTCATGGTTTATTCATTTATCTTTTACTATTATGTTAATAAAAATTTAATAAAATTAAATTAAAGTTAATAAAAATTTCTTACTACGATTTATGTCTACATTGATATTTATATCCAGCGCTACCTAGATTTTTCTTTCCTCTCTATATTTTGATCAGATTAGGCAGTTGCTGATCCTAGGTTTTAGCGCTCCGATATACATATGTAGCATCCTCCTGGTTGACCCCTTTCTCACGTTTAAATTTTTCTTATCTTTTCACATAGTCAATCATGAATGCAGCTGTGAAATAGCCAGGAGAACTGGCAAACGTGTGCTGTCAGAGATACTTGAGGATAGGTTTGATAACCCCGGCATTGTATTAGGTGTGAATTAACTGGAGCCAAGACACTAGGAAGACAGAACTGAGGGAGACCATGCATTAAAAAGAGGCATTGGCAAAGTCTCTGGGGTTATTTCACAAATTCAATCTCCAAAATAAATTCAATCTCCAATTGCCCTCAAAAAATGTAATTAGGCCCCTCCTATGCGGGCTGTTGATGTACCAGACACATTTTCCCACAGGAGGGCAGACTCAGACAGAGCAACCTGGGAGAGAAGATGCAGGACAGGGGCCTAGCGATGGCCGAGACGGTGGAGCTTGTGCTCATTATGGCTACAGTAACTGATGCGAGCTTCCTCAACACAGTCATTAGTTAGACTATACAAATTGTATCGAACAATGGACATTTGATAAACTAACCCAAAAAATGCACTATCCCAAAAAAATGAATTGCATGAAGTGAAGGAAGTTTTAAACACTGGCCTGGTCCCATGCATTAAAAAGAGCCATTAATGAGAGGTATTGTAAAAGCCTCTGGCGTTATTTGATAAATTCAAGCTCAAATGACCATTAAACACTTTCACTTATACTGATCGCGATCAAGATGTTCAGTTTGTCACAGTGCTGACCCCTACTATGCAAAGTTGGCAGGATGAGAATCTTCATTTTTCTTTTGGAAGATTATCTAACTTCAAGTAGCGGGCCTCAAGTCATGACAAGAGATTCCAGGTTGAGTATGAGTCCAATAATAGGTACACAACAACAGCAATCCAGGTATTGCACAATTTATACAGCATATTGTCCTTGAGCCCTTTCACCCACCCGTATGTTGCATATAAACTATTTGACAAACCAAACACCTCAGCGACAGACAGGTATACTGCTGTGGTCAAAATGTTTGTACATGCTCCCGCCTATATAAGGATTTTTCTTAGCTGAAATTAAGGCGTAAATACCAAAAAAAAATATCCATCATATTGCTACAGAGATTAAATTAAGGCTAACACAGCTAAATATCCTCAAGATTAGAGTTGTCATCCTCCTCATCATGGCCCTCGTCACTGCTGTTTATATCATCATTGCACAATATAAGCTCATCCCCACTGGAACCCACTGTGAGGGTCTCTGATTGCCATTTGTGGCTGACGTGTTCATATAAAAATTACGAGTAGTTAATTATAATGAACATCAACTTCTCAACATTTTTGGGGTTTAACCTCCTATACTTATCACTCACAAGGTTCCCAGTTGAGCTAAATACTCTTTCCAAGTACACGCCAGAGGGTGGGCAGCTTAAGTACAGACTTGCTAATTTGTACAAGGGTTTCCAAATGTACCTTTTTTCCTCCCAATATTGAAATGGACTGTCTGAGGTGCTAATTTGTACATTACCCTTCATGGAATCCTAAGCTATTCTATTGTTTGTTATAGTATCAGACTGACTCACGGTAGTATGCAGAGCTCCGGCCGCAAATGCAATGTAATTCTTCTTACAGGAAGTAACGTAGACTACGTTACAAAATTACTGCGCATACGGCCCTATATGTGGGGATGTCTTTTAAGCCAGACCAGCACTGTGGTGACTCTCAATCACCAGTGCTTGTGTTTGAAAATGAAAATTGTTTCCTGGCAGCACAATGTCCTGGAAAAGCTGAGAAAGGAGACATGTTATGTGCAACCTGATCTGATGAGTCGCTCGCAAGTAGCTCTTTGCATCTCCTAAGATCTGTGTCATCTGAAAAAAAGACATAACATAGCACTTAAACCTAGGATCAAACATGTTTGCCAAAATAAAGGGATCAGATTCCAAGATCTGGCAAACCCCCATCGCTAATGAGGATGTTGATGATGAAGGTGTTGGTGGTGGAGATTAGTCGTATTGGGATCTATTCATGTTGCTGGCAGCTGATTCTAGACTTCTTGCTAAAACAGATTTTGATGAATTAGCATGGACTCATTACAAATGATGTAAAAGGGAGGAGATGTCTATACGTTTTATGTCCTTGCCTCTACTGACTTTGGCACTATAAATGGCACAGATAACTGTTGTCAGGATTTTGGTAAAAATATTTCCACACAGAGAAGGTGGATTTTTTGGTTCTTTGTCCAGGCATGACAATGTACTAATCACTGGCACAAGTTTTTGACACCGAAGTGTGACGTCTTTGACACAAATAACATCATCCTCTACTTATTGTCCAACACTATCATCATACTCATTAATGTCAGATAATCAACGCACTACCTGAACCTGTTGTTGATTTTCTACTACCACAGAAGCATCCTAAATTTCAATGTCGATGCCAACAGCATCATTCATTTTACTAATGGTAATCCTCAGATTGGAAGACAGATCAGAAATGGTGGAAGCAGGCTTCTCTTAGATTACAGTGTCGCCTGAATATCAAGTGTCTGACTCACACACACCTTTTGTGGACAACCTTCACTCTCCTCATTTATTTGTGAGATTTCAGAAGCCACAATTTTGTCTTTGCCCTTACTTTTCTATTTTGTTGACAATACAAACAGGACCAGCAAGCGCAAATAATGGTTATGATCTGAGCCTTTCCTTTTTTACTACATGTAGTGTATGGTATGCTGGCAATGTGACATTTCTCCGCACTCACTTTTCCACTCAGTCTTTGTGGTGAGGTTTTATAAAGCGGGGATAACAAGTTTGGGCTTTGAGATTGTTGTCTCTTATGCTTAATTATTAAACTTTTACTAGTAGTAAAGGTTGAGGAACTACTAGCAGGACTAACAGTTCAAGCACTAGTACTGGGATACACCTGACATGTAGACTGGTCCATTATGGAATTTGATTGAATAAAATACTTTAACCAGGAGGTTTGACAAATTAATAATTGACAATTTTTAGAAATTATCTTTTTTTTTTAAAGCGCAGATAAAAAGCAGTTATAATGGTGTGTAGAAGCAACTGTAAATTATACAGATTTATTAAGATTAAAAATAATGTAGTGTATAACTAACAGAAAATGAAAAGATCACTCAAAAGAATTTAAATAAATACCAAACTTGGCTTTTTAATAACACCAGTGGCAAAATTTTGGTAAAATCTCTTTGTGACAAAAACAGGGACAGTACGGATATATTTATGTTTTAGTGCACCTAATAAAGATTGAAGGATCGCACACAAGATTGTAATAAAGTACCAAATGTGTTGTTTTTTTTATTAACACCAGTAGCAAAGTTTTGGCAAAATGACTATGTACTAAAAACACGGACAGAATGGATAGATTTATATTTTAGTGTGCCTAATAAAGATGGGAGGATCACACACAAGATTGCAATTAAATACCAAACGTGGCTTTTTAATAACACCAGTAGCAAAGTTTTGGGAAGGGGTGTGCGATAGGGGTGGCTACCCAGGGTGCAAAGCTTAAATGGGCACCAGTAAGTTAATATTTAATGTTAAAGTGATAGGATTTCATTGTCAAGGGTGTCAATTTTACTTTTAACCCCTGGTGCTAAAATTTCTAGCTACGGCTTTGGTGTATACTGTCAAATAGAATTCACGCTAATATATGTATGAAAAATTTCCCACAACCACAATACAAGAAAAATGTAGTTGCACAGTGGAAAATATAATTGTGTTCACATCTCAACACTAGAGAATTGCTAGAGTGTGTAATTGATTAGTCAGCAGTCACACTACAAGTAAATATTCTGCTTAAAAACATGCAGAAAAAAAATAAAGCTCTTGTTAATGTGTACACTACTTGGACAAAAATGGCTAACTTAGTATGGAACTAGAATAATGGCTTCTTTCAAAAAATAGGGGCAGTGCACCTGGTCACCTTTATTTTTAAAATAAAAAATACAGAGCCCTAATAAGTGCTGTTGGGTTTTTATTTAACAACAGCAGAGCAACATCACTTCCCACCAAGAGGGCATAGTTGTATCAGTCACTACTGCAGCTACAGCACACAACGTTCTTTCACCACCAATCTCAAATGGCTTCAGAATCACGAGGGAGTGCCTTATCAACCTGCACAAACGTGAGAAGCAGTGCTCCTGAAATCACCAATCACCAAAGGGCTGACAAATAAAGAGAGATTTCAGATGACATTTACAGGAAAATGGTGTTTTGCCTCAATTTGGAATCCGAATTTGGTGGGAAAACTGGAGCACTCAGAATCCCAAAATTCGGATCTGTCGGATTTAACAGAATACGAACCATTCATCTCTAGCAGAAACCCCAAATTGTGAAAAAGTTTTTCTAATGATTAATGATTTTCAGATAATGAATTATTTTGGCCCCATACCTAACACCTGTAACCCCTGGATTTACTATTTTGATTAAATAGTTTGAACTGGAATATACAGGACTCACAAGGAAAACTATTAGGCTTGCTAGAATATTTGCTATTTATAAATCCTGATACATAATACCATGCAATAAAGGAACAGTTCTGGATTCTATGTTAAAAAATAGCAAAAAACATAAATGTTATTCCACCCTCAAATAAACTCCCTTCTCTGGATGGCAGAGTAGGTGAATACTTGTGTCTGAATCATCTGCCATTTGGTAAATAAGTTATCTTCCCTGTAGCTGAGGATTTTCCTGATAGGAAAATTTGGAAATCTAGCTCTTGCCAAGCATTCTTGTGGATGCTTGCACTGTGTCATGAGCAGTGCATTACATTACTAGCCTCAATAGGTTAAAAGAGGAAAGTATGTTCTACAAAGCATGGCAATAAAGTCTTTCTTCGAGAAAATGGCTTGGGTGGGTATGTATCTTTATGGGATCCATGCCATTTTTGTTATTTTGTTACTATGTTTTAGTAGTGAACTACAACTAATTGGTGGACAACTGCACACCCATTGTTTCTGTGGTCAGTTAAAGTTGACTTATCATCAACAGTTTAGTTTATTTATAATGTGGAAAAAAATATATACTAGCGAAATTTGAAAATGAAAATTGGGTGTAAACTTAACTGTAATTCATTGTAAACATTTTGGAGTGGTGCCGAGCGTTACGTACCTCTCTATCTGGAGCACTATCTGGATTGGTTGTAGTTTGGTACTTTTGGAGGACAACACAAAGGAAGCTGAGTTCATTTTCATGTACTATAGTATAATAGTTTTGCTGTCTTCCTCCTGTCATTCCATATATATTAGTAATCAGATATCCGGATTATTCTAGGATATCACAATTTTTTTAAATGATTATATGACTATTTTACATGTGATAGGTCTGAATCTAAAAAAGAATTGTAAAGAGAACAGAAGTTATAGTACATCGATTTTGCACTGCTCTGTTTTAGAATTTAGCATATACAGTATATTATAATGCAGGTTAATTTGTTAGCATATAGTAGTCTAAAGTTGAAACCAGTTATGGTTGCCAAATATGTAAATTGTTTTCTTGTCAAACAGAACATAAAATACACAAATATTGTTGACCAGGTGTCGACATTCATAGTACCCACTGGTAAGATATCTGGTGAAACGGTCTTTTGATTGTGTGATTGGAAAGATTATCTTTCGAAAAAGCCCCAGTGTGTACTGTCCACCTTTTACCTGTCTGAGTTCCATTACACACCCCCTAAAACCTACTTTCTTCTTGGACAGGGATATTATATGAGGATTTTAATTGTAAGCTGGACAGCCTGGAAGATGGGGAGGGGTTTAACAGTTCATTTCCAGTCTATATAATAAAATTTAGGGCAAGAGCAAAGTTATATGAAACACCATAAATAAAACCACAACTGTACCCCATTGCAATAGCATCTTCTACTCCATCATCAACACTCTGCTAGAATGTGTCAGGGATTAGCGAGCTGCAAGTAAAAATCCTTTTGACTTAGATGTTTCTGTGCAGTCACATGTCTTCATCTGTTCGTAGGCTGCACATGTAACTCTTTAGGAAAAATCTGTGGCGAGTTCCCACAACAAACATTTTGTCCTGGGACACTTAAAATCTTACATAGTCTTAAAATTAAGCAGGGTGGGGATTTTTATTTTTTTTTACCTTAAATTGCGATAAAAGGTTAAAATAGGATAACATTTTTTATTCGATTTTTCAATTTACTGTTTTCTATAACATTACATTTTTATGTTCATTGATGTGCCCAGAAAAAATACAAATAATTAAATAATCAGAAAGACTGGGAATGTGTTTAACTGTACATAGAGGTTAAGATAAGTATCATGAATAATATATGAGATGTGAATTTGCACCCTACTAATACTCTGGTACCCACAGAAAATATTATGAATTTTATTACTAACTATAAATGTAGGATGGGTCACCGTAGTGCTCCAAAACAGCCAAAAAAGAAAAAATTGGAACTACATATCAGATACTCTTATCAGGCAATCCTAAAATGTGGAGTGACCTACCAAAATAGTGATATTGTGTTACACGGGTATGTAGCTTTACAGCTGAAAAAAGAACAGGTCTGCTGTTTTTCCAGATGAAGTCTTAACAAAACCCTGAATAATAGTTTCAACACCCAAACAAATATATTACAGGTAGCAAAAATGACAAACTTGTTCATAAGTCACCTCCCTTCAAGTTGTCTATTAACAATAGTTATAGGAACCATTTTATAAGTGCTCTTTTCTTTCTTCAATCCTTTTATAAATTCATTTGATCAAGTCTCTTGTAAGCATGCATTAATAAGTCTTGCATGTAAGTGCTGGATAATGTACATGCACTGGGTCTTGGTTGCATAACCCTTACTTAGTATGTTATGTTATTGTGTAGTCTGTACAAAATATACTATTTTATGGAATGGATGTAACAGGAAGCCGTGTGAGTCTGTATCTACTTCCTTTTCACTTTCAAATAAACATTCCAATATAAAGATGTACTGTGGGAAAATAAACAGAAAGCAAGTGAATTCAGCACAAGAGTAACAAATTAAACCACTTAAATAGACATTTCAATGAATAATTCATTAATATTTCAGTAAACTATCATTACTGGAAAACATGGCTTGTGTTGTGCAGACACATAAAGCTCTATATGTGTCAGGTATGTATATATATGTGTTTGTTAACTATACTGAAAAGTATTTCCCTTCTTCCAGGTATATTGGTGCACTTGGAGCCAGAGTGATTTGTGATAACATCCCAGGGCTGGTGAACAAACAGAGGCAACTATGTCAAAAGCATCCTGACATCATGCAAGCCATTGGTGAGGGAGCCAAGGAGTGGATCAAGGAGTGCCAGCACCAGTTCAGGCACCATCGGTGGAACTGCAGCACCCTGGACAGAGACTACACCGTCTTTGGGAGAGTCATGCTAAGAAGTATGTTCTAAAGTCACCAGCAACAATGACAATCTTAGTGCCACACAGTGGACCAGTTGCAGATTTAGTAAAGATTGCCCACTTACGCACCCAAGATGTGTAAGTGGGCTAAATGGACCTTAGCAGATCAGCGGTTGGACAGACCGTGAGTGTGCCTTATGGCAGTGTAAGTCACACTTGTTCTGAGAGAGAAAGGGGAGTGACTGGAGGAGTTGACTCCCCTCTCTCGTTTGGATGGAAAGACTCCCACACGCACAGAAAGCATGCGGGAGTTTGGATCTGGTCCAGTGTTATCTAACAAAGTCATTTTACTTAGAACTTTTCTGTTATTCTGCTAAACTTAGTGTATTGGGGCTGGATCCAGACTTAAGTAAGTGCTTGAAATTAGTTACTCCTGGGATAAACCATGTTGATTGCAGGGGGAGTCAAGTTAATTGTATAAATGACCTATGGCTGACCAGTACACCCACATCATGCATGCAATAAAATAATGACACGGACAACAGTATGGTATTTAAAATAGGGGGCATAGTTTATTAATAATTGAAATTACTTGATTATTAATTTGAAACAAGAAAAAGGTGGTGTCACTAGCAGGTGGGGGTCAGCGAGGAGGACGCAACACTGTTAATGGAGGGCAGGAACTCCCTGCCCTTGGCGCTCTAGAGAATATGGCCAACCAACATACACCCCTGTCAAAAGTGCGCACCCAGGGGAACCGGGGAGGCAAACCGGGATACGAGCCAGCCAGCATAGCATCCTTGACTTGCATCGAAGGGGTGTGCCTATCCTGCACCATACCTCAAGCACTGGGCTTAGCGCCAGAATTTGCTGACCACCCCACCAATACCGCCAAACCATGCCCCAAAAGGAATAACATGTTAGTAAATGACTAAAGAGAAGGGAGGGAGGGAAGAAAATTCCAGAAGGAGGCTGAACCTTAAGAAGCCAGCCTTCTTATACCCCTAACCAGTCCCACCCTCTAGGGCTAAGCTGATAGGCTAACTACCCAAACCCAATTAACCCCTGCATGCCTGGCGTGGATGCATGGATCCTGACTGCAAGTTCAACAGTGCATGTGTAACAGCACTAATTGCCCCCTTTCATATGTCTGGATCAGGTCCACTGCCTGCTACTGTCAAACTTATGAAACTAATATTTTGGGACATTTACCAGTGGCAGGGCTGCCGACTGTTCTGGAATGTCCGGGAGACTCCCGAAATTCCAGAATATCCCGGGAGAGCCTGCAAATCTCCCGCAAGTGACTTTAGGCCCGTGGTTTCATGGAAACCACGGCCTCAAGTCCTTCCGCCCCTGCCTAGCAACACTAGTATACTAGTGTTGCTAGGAACAGGGATGGACTTGATGATGCAATTTGCACCACCTAGCCCCGTCCCGATCCCTATTATAGCTAAAAACGGGTAAGTATTAGTCAGGGACGGGGCTTAATGATGTGATTTGCATAAATCGTGTCATTAAGCCCCGGCCCCTGTATGCATCTATAACTTCCGGATCTCCCGGAGGGAAGCTGTTAAAAGTCGGCAACTATGACCAGTGGTCTTAAATGGTCTGAAAACCACAAGAAAGTTGTTATCATTGTTGCTAAGGCAGTGTAGCTTTGGTGAAAATAGGTAAACGGTTCCTTGAGTTATGGATTAGTAGATACACTTGCGAGTATTTGTTAAAAGGGATGTCAGACAGCTAAACACTTTGGGCTCTATTTACAAACCTGGCAGTTTCATTCACATAATTTTACTAATACTCACCCCTCCTGCGATATCCTGCGAGCATCTGCCAAGTCATCGCAATACCTTTCATTTATATGAAGTAGGAATAAAGTCCTGTGTATGCGCAGTGACTCCTTTTCAGGAGTTCTACATTTCAGTGTTTTCACGCCAGGACTTGTAAATCAGCAGTCAGACACGTTGCCCGGACAGGTAAGTTTAATCCAGTCTTCTTCTTCTTCCTCTTCTTATTATTGATGTTTATTTATTTATAAAAAATGACTTATTAAAAAAAATAGTAAACTTTTTTTTGTTACTCTACACACACACATATATATATATATATATATATATATATACCAGTGGTTTCCCCATACATACCCCCTTTTAATAGTCCTAATAGCTGTTATTAGGGGGGGAAAAAGAGGGGTATATGGGGACATCACTGGAATACTTACCTGAGCTGGCGTTATTTTTGCGCCAGGGGCGGAGTGCAATACTCCGCTCCGGCATTTAGTAAATATGACATGAGACAGCTGATACCTGGATCGCCATGGAAACTGCAGTTTTCCATGGCGATCCAGGGTTTGTAAATATCTTCCACTTCATTTCTATGCAATAGTGCCAGTTTTCACCTCAAAACACTATGTGGACATGGTTGATTTACGTATGAACACATTCCTTGCTAGGTGTGCAATCTAGTGCTTCTTCTCCTATCCACACACAATCAATGAGGGCTGAAAGATCGCTATGTAGTAACATCCTGGTACAAGAATAATGAAAAACTATCGTAAGTGAAAGTAAATAATAACCCTTAGATTTAGCATATAACTACTAATACGTAGAACACTAAGGACTCCATTTTGTAATATTATTGGACCGGATCCTGACATAAGAAAGATGCTATATGCGTCACCTTACGCTCAGAAGTCCTGGATGTACGGAACTAAGATACGCATGGCGTACCAGACCTCCGTGTGTAGTTTATACGTTATGGGCTGGGTTTCCTATATGAATTGGACAGTAAGGGCTGGGTTTCTTCCTTACGTACGATTGTCTTGTCTGCACATATACACTTCTGTGCAGACAAGATAAGGTAGGGTTCTGGACATGGAAAAATTCTATACATGGGTGGCTGAGAGCTTCATGTATGTAACTTAGGTAACAGCAGATGTACAGAACCCCTCCGTATGTTGGCAATGTGCCCATTATTATTAATTAGATATACAGAGCTACATATAGTCAGGATTGTTTCATTTCTCTGCGATCCTTAAATATGTAATCAGGGCCACCATCAGGCCTGAAGTTTATAGGTTAGTGGCGCCCCGCCCATATGTGACGTTACCAATGATGTCACATAGGGGGCGGCCCTGTATGTAAAATTACTTATCTGTCCCCAAATCTACTGCAGACTCGAGACTGTCAATGCAAGAAAGATCCGTCTCTTCATGTTCTGCACATGTGCGGCCAGGTTTTGTGCATGTGTAGAACACAATTGGAGGCCAAAGACGATCGTTATCATTCTGAAAAAGCTTTGAAGCAAAAACTGGCGGCAGCACTTACAGGTGAACTACAGACCCAGCGACAGAAGAGGAGGGGGAAAAGAATACACAGACATATATCAAGTATACAGATTTGTCTGTGGCTGGGACTGTAGTAAATGCAGGAAAGAGAAAAAGCCATGAGAAAAATAGCACAGAAGAACAGACAATGGTATATGCATGAGATATGGGCTTGTCATGTCATGCAAAGGACCTATATTGTATAAAGGGGGCATTTGGAATTGTATAATACAGAGAGTCAGGGGCAGAAGTAGACAGACTTGGGCACTAGTTTGGATGGGGAGTTAAGTTACTCCTCTATCATGCTGTTGTTTTCTGGTGTATGTGCCCTTCCCCCCCATTCACTGCAGAGTAATCTGGCACTTGCTGGCAATGTAATGATAAACAGCTCTTAATACTCATAGACCGAGGGCTGTCTAAAGTGATAGCCACTGACAACAGAGCTGACTTTCCTGGCCCATCCTACGTGAGTGGCTGTCTCTGGGGCCCCCTCTCCTCTGGGCTTTGTAGAAGCTGTACCTACGATAGTTACACCACAGGATTATGGAACTGTGTTATAGTAACCTGAACTGTATCTTGTGAGCATGTGAGCTGTGTCCTGCACTGTATGTTGATTATAAGGCATCTGTGTTTTATATTGGACACATTTTTTTATAGCATTGTGGGTCCAGCACTCGCTAGGGTCTCCTGCACCCTGTATTATCTAGATGCAAAAATAACATATGAAATAACATGGTTGTCTACTTTTGAAAAATTATTTCAGGGAGAAAAGTAAAAAGTATAGGGGCAGTCCCTGCCTCA
>WWET01000124.1:311361-321471 GCA_011038615.1 Limnodynastes dumerilii | reverse complement strand
CACATACACAGTGCCCGGACCGCTGCATCAAGGCACTGTGTATGTGTTGCCATAGCAACACATACAAAGTGCCTGGATGCAGCGGTCAGGACACTATGTATGTGACAATACAGTGCTCAGGAATATTACTATTCCTGGACATTGTATCGTCTCCGGGAGGAGTCCGGGAGATCTCCCAGGATTCCGGGAGACTCCCGGACATTCCGGGAGAGTCGGCAACCATGTGAAATAATTACAGCTATTTCATGCAATATATGTTTACTCTTACTTCAGGCATCTATCTTGTCATGTGATGACTTTTTCCATGGTTACTGGAAAGTGTTCTCTTCTTATAGCATAGTGTATGGTGACAGGCTATATGTATTGTGCTTGGAAAAATAGGATTCCTTCTAAATGTTTTATGTAAGAAACGTGATGCCAGGTACAGTATATTAAAACTGATTATCATCACTTAATTCTAGTCCATGAAATGTTTTCAGTTGGTAATTCCTGTTGGGGGCTGTAGCACTGCTGTCTATAGGGAATATGAATGGCATAAAAAAAATTTGATAATTATATGGAGCTAAATAGCATCTCCCTTTCCCAGTCCTCTCCCGCTTACACCAGGCACTGCCATTACAGTTTGTTGCACAAGTATGTCAGAAAATGCTGTTGGATGTTCCCCTTTTCTGGTTGGAAAATGTTATGCATTATTGGTTGCTGTTTATCAGCCAGGCATTAATCAGGGAATTTTAGCAGATACCTTGCTAAGACGGATAGGAACTGTCAACAGAGAAGAGTCTGTTTCCTGTAAACAGTTGTGCCTGTTGTGGCCTGCCTCTCTGCTATGTTTCTCCTTATCCTATTATGTGCTTGATTGTTATATAAATGAATCAAGTGGCCATCGCTGTTTATTACCGTGCAACAAAAACAGTGTAAGTTGCAGATGTCTCAGACCAACAGTGAAATATCCAAACAGTTATTGGATATGTAAATATTTGGATAGAGATTCAGGAAGGGTGTCAGGTATTTGTAAGATGGAGGAACTGTCTTCAAGAAAATATGCAGAAGGGTGGACAGCTTTGTCCAGCAACTGACGCCTTTTCCAGTCTGTTATATACCCTCCTTCTTAAGAACAAGGGAAATCAATATGATCGATTTTGGTAGTCACTTATAATAGAATAATTAGGAATAAGTGGTCTATTTATTAAGATTTGGTGACAGGTCTGATTTTCTATCTGTTATATATTACTAAACCTTCCTATGGCATTTGATTGATACTTAGCGCTTCAAACAAGCAGCATCAAGATTTACAGCTCTGATCGCTCTGGGTCCCTGACGGGAGAGATATGGGGCTGTGATACTAAGTAGTGAGCACTTTATTTTCCTGTGAAAATGGCCAGTCTGGCATAAAATTAAAGTGTTCTATACTTACAAAGGGCTCCATTTACTAAATGGTGAACACTTTGTTTAAAGGAGATAAAGACCGTCTTCATCTGAAAATGGTTTTTATCTCCTTAAAACGAAGTGTTTACCATTTACAAAGCTATGATCGCCATGAAAACCATGGCGATCTTCAGCTTCTGCATCCCCGATCGCCGGCCCGCTCTGAATGGGTATTCCATTGGGAAAAAGCAGGGAGTAAATAAAAAAATAAAGGTAAATAAAGAGTTAAACTTACCTTCCCGGTACGCCGCTTCTTCTCTCTGAAGTTAAAGTCTCGGCACATGTGCACTGTAGCAAACTTTTGGCATTTAAACATTTTTAAGTCCCAAAAGTTTGCTACTGCGCATGCGCCGGGACTTTATCTATGAGCGGGACCGAGCGCCTCCAGCGAAAGACCCGAAGATCATCGCTGGACCTTGCCTGAGGGGTGAGTATTTCAGGTCTCGAAGGGTCCAGGCTCGCTGCAAGCTCGAAGCGCTATTATTAGTAAATGGAAAAATCCTTTATACTTGGCAATCGACACTCACTATGTCACCACTGCTCCCTTCTTCTGAACACCAGCCGGCACATCTGGACATTTAAACAGTCGAGGAGGGGAGTTTGTCACTCCACTCTAATGACGGCATTCTTATAGGAATTATTATTCAATTTATTTATTAATTAACAGGGAGGGAAGTATATATGGGGAGACCACTAGACATATACTAAATATACTATATGGACAAAAGTATTAGGACACAACTGTTAGGCATTGAATTCTGGTGTTTCAATCAGACCCATTGCCAGGTGTATAAAATCAAGCACCCAGCCATGCAATCTCTATTTGCAACCATATGTGATACAAAATTGGTCATTCTGAAAACCTCAGTGACTTCAAGCAAAGTGCGGTGATAGGATGTTACCTTTCCAATGAGACAGATTGTAATATTTCATCCCTGCTGGATATTCCACTGTCAACTGTAAGTGTTATTATTAGAAAGTAGAAGCATTTAGGAACAACAGCAACTAAGCCAAGAGGCGGAAGATCACATAAAATCACTGAGCAGGGCCAACAACTGCTAAGGCACATGGCACGTAAAAGTTGTCAAAGATCTGCTGATGCCGTAGCTGAAGAGTTCTGAACTTCCAACTGCATCAATGTATGCACAAAAACTGAGCGATGGGAGCGCGCAAGCCTCACATCACCAAGTCCAATGATAAGCATCGGATGGAGGAGTGTAAAGCACACCGACACTGGACTGTGGAGCGGTGGAATGTTTTCTTCTCTATTTGGCAGTCAGATTTGTGAGTCTGGGCTTGGCAGATGCCGGGAGAATGTTACCTGTCTGACTGCATTTTGCCAACCGTGAAGTTTGGTAGAGGAGGGATAATAGTATGGGGCTGTTTTTCAGGGTTTGGGTGGCTCATCTCCAGTAAGGGGCAATCCTAATGCTTCAGCATATCAAGCCATTTTGGACATTGTTATGGTTCCAACTTTGTGGCAACAGTTTGGGGAAGACCCTTTTCTATTCCAACATGACTGTGTCCCAGTGCACGAAGAAAGGAATATGAGGACATATGATTTGTGTTCAGTGTGAAAGAACGTGACTGGCCCACACAGAGCCCTGACTACAACCCCATCGAGCACCTTTGGGATGAACTGGAATGGAGAGTGCGAGCCAGGCCTTCTCGTCCAACCTCATAAATGCTCTACACAATGAATGGGCACAAATTCCCACAGAAACTCTCCAAAATCTTGTGAAAAGTATTCCAAGCAGAGTAGAAACTGTTATAGCTGCAAAAGGGGGACCAACTACATGTAAAAGAATACATATTACATGTCATTCATTAGTGTCCCTGTTAATGGACAGGCATCCAAAAACTTTTGTTCTTATAGTGTATGTGAGTGAATAAAAAACAAACAAACAATGTTTTAATAAGTAAAAGGACCAAAAAAACCTACACATATACAGCGTGTGGTTTGACGGTACGATTTTTAGCACATCTTATTCTGTCATTGCAGCAATGACAGCAGTCACTTTTCGACTGCTGCAAAAAAGACAGCATGAATCCAGTGATAAGTGAGTGCTGCAACGGTGACAGGTAAGATTTTCCCCTTACCCTGACCCTCGCCATCTATTAGCCTAACCTTAACCCTCCATCTCCCGCAGCTTAACCCGAGTCTTAACCCTCCAAGTCCCACAGATAACCCTAACCATCCCCTTCTAGAAGCCCGTTCCCACAGGCCGCTGCAGTCTTTCCCTTTTCTTCTCACTGGTGTTGGTGAGAGAACATTTCGATCTTTGGAACAGATGCTTTGGCGTTTGAAATAGGGTCATTTGGGTACCCATTCCCAAAAGTAAAAATCATAATATGAATCATTTCGACAATGACGCAGCCAAAATTCAGCTGTTGACTGTATTAGTGTCAACATTAGGCCTATTATACCAGCAACAGCATCTCTATGTACACACACACACACACACACACACACATACATACAAATTTAAATATAATATATATTTTGCCCACTGCAATTCCCAATGGTGCTTCTTTTTCATATAAACAAGGAACAACACTGAGGATTCCAGTGGGAAAAATAATAATAATAAAAAAAGAAGAGCTTACTTGATCGTCCTGGACAACTGGCCTCAGAATATTTCCAAGACCTGAATCACACTGCACGTCAGTCCAAAATGCACAGTTTAGTGAATAAAGAGCTTACAACCGGCGAATTTTTCAAAGATGGCTACCGGCTTGCTGCGCATCATGAGACCTTGCTGGAAAGATGAGTATTTGTGAATATTATTTATGCTAGCCAGGCTTACCCTGAGGAGACACAAGCCTGGCTATCTTAATTAACGCTGGAAGCTACAATATTAGTAAATAGAGACCATGGAGAGAGATGTGTGTCATTATTTGCCAGTTATTGATGCACTATGGCAGTGTTTCCCAACCTCAGTCCTCAGGGACCACTAACAGTCCATATTTTCTAGGTTTCCTTAAAGAATCACAAGTGATATAATGAGCAGCACCTGTGGAGCTTTTAAAATGTGACAGTTAGTAATGAACACACCTGTGCTCCAGCAGTGAGACCTGGAAAACATGCACTGTTTGTGGTCCCTGAGGACTGAGGTTGGGGAACATTGCACTATGGGACTGATATATAACTGAGGAGTAATCTCAAGGCTTCAGCATACCAAATCATTTTGGACAATGCTATGCTTCCAACATTGTGGCAACAATTTGGGGAAGGCCCTTTCTATTCCAACATGACTGTGCCCTGGTGCACTAGCAAGGACTATAAAGACTTTTGATTTGAGTTCGGTGCCATCCAATTCTATGTTTCTGTCTTTCCTTCTGATTTATTTGCTCAGATCTGTTCACATAAGAATAAGAAACCTGGATCTAGCCCAACATTATTATTGCTGGGTTTTTTGTGGCTTTTTTTATAAAGATATTTGCAGAGCTGACTACTTATGCTATATGGTGTAGTGTATAATCAGTTAAGGAAAAAAAAGTGTACTTTATGGAGGTAATGAAAGTATGAGTGGGTGCTTAACTGGAAAGAATTCATCAATTTTATAGGCATTTGTCAATAGCTCTCCTGTGGTTTATGTGCCATTTAGTTACATGGGTCGGACTGAAACTTGCTGGAAGCACACTCTTACAACATTGCACTAAATTGTGTCCTACATTCAGGTCCTGGTCTTGACAGGTAGTTTAGACACCCTTATGTTACTCATTAATGCTATTCTAATTTAGGGAGATTTTACACAGTGGTGGTGAGATAACCATAAAACTCCAGATTCTGTGTCCTGGAACTCCTAGGGTTTTTCCCCATTTATCTTATTGGATTTATGGTGCTTTTCGGATTTGGGATTTTGAAGATGTTCTCCAGTAGGAGATAAAAGTAGAATGAATCTCCCCTGGAAGAGATTGGAATATGTTTTACAACAGCTGCATTACATTATACCTATGGAATCATTTGACAATACTGCATATTATAACATACTTGCAAATTACTAAAATGTTTTTTTTTTAACTCTATCCAGTAGGAAGTTAAATGGTCCTGTCCCATTAGGGCCTTGAATACGTTTAAGTTTATGTACCACAGCTGGCTATTGTCAAGCTGCAGAGTTATCACAATGCAATTCCCCATTGCTAGGAATAAGAGTGGAATGGGCACGTTATAATATTCAGGAATCAATATGACTCCTGCAAGGGAAGACTTCACCTATTGACCACCACTGCCCTGAACAACACTGTCGGTGTCTTACATGTTTATTTCTATTTGTGTCTGTAATGTCTATCCAGAACATAACATGAGCTCAGTCCACTACCATTTTTCTCTTCTTAAATTAGGTTTTTAATCTTTTAACTAAGTGTGTCTGCCTTCCAACAATATTAGATATTTAAAAAGTCTTACATGTTCCAGGCAAAGTAGGTAGAATAGATGACCCACCTGCATCTGGCTTTACCTTTATCTTGCTTACTTTCTATTTCTTCCCTCCAAGAGAGCTATGCCACTATATGGGTGGTGCTTTAATTATGCAAATTGCACCCTTAAGTCCCGCCCCCTGTCCATCATTACTGTCAGCCATAGTGTTCCTGGGTGTGGGCGAGGCTTTCCCTAACACTAGGGATTTCAGCAATGACAGGAAGTGGGGCAAGACTTCTTGGAGGTTCACCTGCTTTCTCGGCAGAGTTGGCAACCATGAAGAAGGTTTCAGGCCCTCCAACATGACCCATTTCAGTAGGTACAATTTAATCCACTCCTGAGCATCCAACTATCACTCACCTGGTTTAAATGAATGACCTGATTTTTAAAAAACTATTTGCCTCTTCAACAAAGGTGGTTACCATAGTAACTGACAGTTGGAAGTTCAGGAGCAGAGTTTTTTGTATCTAATGCAGTGTTTCTCAACCTTGGTCCTCAGGACCCCCTAACAGTGCATGTTTTCCAGGTCTCACTGCTGGAGCACAGGTGTGTTCATTACTAACTGTCACATTTTAAAAGCTCCACAGGTGCTGCTCATTATATCATTAAGGAAAATATGGACTGTTAGGGGGTCCTGAGGACCGAGGTTGAGAAACACTGACCTAATGGAATGGGTCATGTTGGAGGGTATGAAGGTTAGCTTTTGAGATTGCAAATTATATGCCAACATACCCACAATATTGTCCCATTTTTGGCCATTTAATATAAAAACAGAAATGGAATTGAAAAAAAAAAAGGTATTAAAAAAAGGAATTGAAACCTCCTCATGATTAATATTAGATACCAATGCAAAAACTTAGGTTAGTTATATATAATGTAACTGTTTTTTTTTTCTTTCAGGTAGTCGAGAAGCTGCATTCGTCTATGCTATTTCTTATGCTGGAGTGGTATATGCCATTACCCGTGCCTGCAGTCAAGGAGAACTGAAATCATGCAACTGTGACCCCAAGAAAAGGGGCCGCTATAGAGATGACAGAGGGGAGTTTGACTGGGGAGGTTGCAGTGACAACATTGACTTTGGGATTGAGTTTGCAAAAGATTTTGTGGATGCCAAGGAAAAAAAAGTGAGGGATGCTCGGGCACTGATGAACTTACACAATAACCGCTGTGGACGGATGGTGAGTCCCATTGATTCATTTCTGTATATTGTTGTAAACATGAGAATAATCATATGTAAAATTAATAAAACCAAATCGTTCATCATGTACTAAAATGTATCCCAATAGAAGAAAAAAAACATGGATGCACAGAACAAAACCCCACTTCCTACTTTCTTCCAGATGTGTTCATGTGTCCAGTCCTAGGAAGAACAGATCTAAACTTTTAAAGCTATTAATGCTATTTGGAAAGAACTCACTGGAGATTAAGGCAGAAATATTTTGTGCAATAAATACATTTCCACGCTGGGTAATTTATGGTTCTCTAGCACAAAGAGAGTAAATAGTTATGGTTTCAAAGGGAGCCATAAGATAACATCTGAAGAGGAGGGGTTTATGGGGAACATTAATCTGCCAGAGTTCTCATGCCCATATTGTAATCTCAGCTGCAAATTGAATCTTTTTGCTTTATGTTCGGATCTGCTTCATTCCTAATTTCACTAATTACTTCTGGACAGAAGAAGAATCCTGCTGTGGTATTGTGGTTATATATCTTGTTTTACTGAAGCAATGTATTGTTAATGTTCATAGGAGGAAGAAGCCTTGTATCCACCGGATCTAATAACAGGACCTATCCTTTCTAATGCTTTTCCTCAATAGCATTTGCTTCTATTACGTTAATCCAAACGCATTGAATTATTCTAATGCTTTAACCAAAAATAAACATATCTGGGAAATCTGGTCCGGATTCACAGTTACGTAGTTTTCGTCTTACGTACGTTGTTTTAAGAATTGAGCTACTACGCATGTGTAGTATCTTATTTACCCTATCTACGTACTATTTCTATACGTAAATTGCATAAGCGCGGTCTTTAGACCTTACGCAATCTATAAACAAAAATGGTACGTAGATAGCATAAATAAGCATAAGTATGGCCACCTAGCCCGCCCTCCCACCCTCAATAAACTAGCCCCCCCCGCCCACCTACACTAACCTGAACGTAGCAACGCCGGGCAACATCTGCCCAGCACATGCGCAGATCGGCTGAAAAGGTCTGGATCAGGCCCTTAATTTCAAGCTCCTTCTTAAATCTGGATGCAGCCCGTAGTGTGTAGCCAGCTTACAGTATATATGTGCTCAGACAAACCCCAGCGTGCGCAGTTCGGCTTTTTAGCTGATCTTACGGTTACGCCCGCCGTCCTAGCGACGGCGGGCATAGGTCTGGATTAGGCCCTTAATTCTTAAAACAACGTACGTAAGGTGAAAACTACGTAACTGTGAATCGAACCCACCATTAATGCTAACAATACATTTTCACTGGTAATTTTATTGGTATTATATATTGAAACCACAAACACTGTACTGTTTGTACTGGTCCTTTAGATTTGATTTTTTTTATTTTTTTTTATAAATTGGTCCAAAATTAGTCATTTTCCTAAAACTTTTAAAAAAATAAAAGTATATGACTGATAATTTGCAACATGCTTCATAAACCTAAACCGGTTACATTATATGTAGCAACTTTTTCCAAACATTGTACTGTAGTGCATGTAAAAGCTATCATACATAGTATTTTATGTGTGACGAGTGATTAACAACTTGTATTTCTATGTGATGTTCCATAATCCCTATCCTCTGTCTCACAGGCAGTAAAACGTTTTATGAAGCTTGAATGTAAGTGCCACGGGGTCAGCGGGTCATGCACATTAAGGACTTGTTGGCGGGCGATGTCAGATTTTCGGAAAACAGGGGACTATCTCAGAAGGAAATACAACGGAGCAATCCAGGTCACCATGAATCAAGATGGTACTAGCTTCACAGTGGCCAATCAGAACTTCAGAGAACCCACAAAAAAGGACCTTGTGTACTTTGAAAATTCCCCTGATTACTGTGTGATGGACAAGTCTGCAGGTAAGGCTCATTTGTCTTCCTAAGGTAAAGAAACATTTTAGGCTTGCAAATGCCCCCCAGCTAAAGGCTGCTACAATCAGTAGATACATTTTGCAAAACTCAGCACCTTGTTTGATCTTCTGGCAGCCAAAACATAAAGCAAGCTCATGCTTCCTCTTGTTTTAAAGTAATCTGTTAAAAAAAAAGTGTTTTGATACATTAAAGCTGTTTGCTTTCATGTAAATTATCATTTCATTATCATTTCATCGTTATCATTAAATAAACTAGGCCCTTTCCAAAAGTTTTGAACAAACATACTGCTTTACTTGATGGTTGAGCTGTTATTCACACGTTATTACACAGCAGAACAGTGCTTCAGGAAAATAATGAATACAGTGGTTTTGTTAAACCGAAGATATGTGTCCTAGGATTCCTCAAACCCTGCAACCATTGAGACATAACTCCTTCTAAAGTGTCAGTGTGTGTATGCGTCAAAACTTTTTTCAAAACTTTACTAATTCAATTATATATATATATATATATATATATTATTACCACCCAGATATGATCTCAGGGAGGTTGGGGAATGCAGGGGCAGGCCACAGACACTCTGAAGCATGGTGTGTTTCATTGCTGGAACAGCCTGTTTTCAGTTGCACTATCAAGGTTTCTTGATGGGTGGGGGCAACCTGATCCTCAATGAACCAAGTTGTCCCCACCTATCAAGAAACCTTGAACCGGATCCAAAATAAGTGAAAGTCTATATGTTCGCAGCCCTGTGAATCTGAATATACGGAGGTTAGTACACTCTTCCCCTAATCTCCTCCGTACATAACGCAGTTAGGAGTATTGCACCATTTCTTAAGTATTCTGCACCGAAACATTTCATGCGGAATTCAGAATTGGATGAAAGGGATTAACTAAGCCCACATACATTACACAGGTTTCCTCCATGATAAATCATGTGACTATAGATTGGATCCAGATCTCTGCAAAAGGGGCATGTTCCAGTTGCACATGTGCCACATTCCTAGTATGGCTCTGGATTCCTTGTCCGTATTTGGGAGTTTCCAAGAGTTTCCATGTGGATGGCTTTTACTCTTAGTGGTAGGGGGGATGCATACAATTAGTATAGGGAGTGCGTGTTAAGCCCCCTTCATGTTACCCATTCTCATCTCTATTTCATGTGTTGATGGCACAGAAGTCTTAGCGGTTCA
>WWET01000124.1:281902-310733 GCA_011038615.1 Limnodynastes dumerilii | reverse complement strand
TGGCATGGAGATTATACCGGCTGCTTAAATCCTGACACATTCTGATGACCTACAAAGATGAGATCCCGGCACATAATATCCCAGCACAATTTATATACTGATACATTAAATCCCGGCACATATAAATCCTGACCGGGAAATCATCCCGCCACAGAAGTAATCCCAGCAACGTTAAAAGAATCCTGATAAGGTTTTAGTATTGTTTTGAATGTGTACATGTCTGATGTTTAACAACATACATTTTAAATCTTCCTATACTGCTTGAATAAAACCAACACACCCAATCCCCTGTCATTATACACGGGCTGTCATGATAAAACCCTTGTCTAGCTGTGACAATTTTGATTCTGACACTTTGTCTCTTCAGTCACATGTATTAAACCACAACTTGGATTGTCAGAAATTTTTATTTTATTCTTTCTTCCACATGAAGTATTGAATGCCTAACATATTCCAACACTTTCCTCTGTGTTACAATGAAATCAACACACCTAATCCCTTGACTGTATTCTTGCACGGCATTACAAAACCTGGGCTGGATTCAGTCTTAAGTAAGTGCTGGAAATGATTTACTCCTGGGCTAAACCATGTTGATTTCAGGGGGAGTCAAGTTAATTGTATTCTTTGTATGCAGGGATATATCTTTGAATTGTTTACTGCACACAGATAGTGACCAGCTTTACTATCACACTGTTATTTAGACTTGGCTTAGGAAACATCACTTCTCAACTCTAATACTGTTTGCAACAGATGAAATATGACTCCCCTGCAATCAACATGGTTTAGCCCAAGAGTAACTAATTTCAAGCACTTACATAAGTCTGGATCCAGCCCCCTATGTCTAGCTAAGACAATTTGGACAGTGACAAATTAGTCTCCTCAGTAAGATGTATTGAACGTCAATTTATATTGTTGGGGTTTTTGTTTGTTTTTTTATTCTTTTTTCCATATGAAATAGTGAATGCCTAACATACATAACTCTTTCAATTGTGTTACAATAAAATAAACACACCCAATCCCCTGACTGTCCCAGCTCTGCAGAACATCTCACACTGAAAACTGAAGAGCTGTGACAGTTAGGGGATTGGATGTTTTTACTTTATTGTAACACAAAAGAAAGGGTTAAAGTATGTCAGGCATTCACTACTTCATGTGTCTCTTTCCAAACTGTCTCACCTAGACATAGGTTTTGTTATGCCGGTCAAGAATAAAATCAGGGGATTGTGTGTGACTGAATAGATTATCTGCTGAAAAGTCCCAGTGTGTGTCCTACTTAGACAAAAAGGCAAAATGATCTGATTGGCTGCTGTGGATTTTTATTTTCTATAACTTGACTTTTGTGCTGCACTTGTGTATTTATTATTATAATCAAGTGTTTCAGTAGCACAAGAAATATTTTCAGGTGTGATTTTATTAACTTTATACCATATTAGACACTTTAGAACAGCATCATGTATTCATTACTAGAGCTACCATCAAAGCAACAAGTATAAATATAGTCTACCTACAGCATTAAAATGTAATACACCCTGAAAAACAAGCATTGAGGAATCTGCAATGGTAGGGCCTAAATATCCACACATTTTTTCATTACTCCTCTTACACAGATAGCATTCCGCTAGATAGGAATTACTTTAAGCTTTCACTTTAATGTAGTAGAATTGGCAGCAGTATGGAAGCCTGGAGGGTACTAGGGACCATATTCAGACCCCTGCATGCTTTCCATATGTGCAGGGATCTATTATTATGCATGAAGGAGGGGAGTGAACTCCCCTCTCACTCCCTTCTGAGGTGCGGAGTTATGGACACTTACGCATCCATAACACTCTACCTTAAGTTTACCGCACAGATTTTCATATGTACGATCGCAGATCCATGTGGATAATCTTTATGCCTCCCCATTTGCTTTATTAGCATGGTAAACCCTGCCTCCATGCGGGAGGCAAACTTCGCCCCATCGTACGGATTTCCATGAACGATGTTCCGTCCTCGAAGAGACTCTTTGCATAACATGCATGCGCAGGGGAATTATGCATGTGAGTTACGTAAGTCCCCTTGTGGACTTATCTGTGAATCTAATCTTAGTGCGATAAGAGGACCTATACTGTACTTAAAAAGAAGGCATTACATTCCCACCACGTCAGGTCTTAGTAAGTGGCAGACAGTTTTCCCAACGTTAACTGCAGATAAATTGCTCGAGGCTTTTTTGTGTAAGATATTGCCAGCAAGTACTTACATGGAAATGTTCTTGAATCTCTTTCAGTACACATATCTGTCGAACCTAAGGAGATACCAAATGCAACTATCTCCATCACATAGATGCTTACGATGTCAGGCATCAGAAGCAGATATAACCATTGCCTACAAATGGGACATTAATAATGACATATCAGACATGACATTCCTCTTAAGTCTTTATATGTAGCAAAGCATTCCAATTGCATAGCCGTAAAGCAGCCTGATCTGATCCAGACCATAGGGCCGTATACAGACCTCCGCAAAACGGGAACGGAAAAAATCCACAAGCGCACATGACACATTTCAGATCCAGTCTTCCGTAATAGAAGGGTTTGCGATGGTGGGGCAGTACTGGGTCGGTTACATACATCGTGTACACAAGGTGGGGGCTATGGAAATTGTACAGTTAGTGCTTGGTTAAGCAGATTTCTGCCCCACCCCCTTTTTACCTGGAGATGGCGCAGTAATATTAAGACAGGGTCCTTCGATCGTTATAGGGTGGCCTCCCCTTGCATGCATGGGATTTAAGATACAGAAGGGAACCAAGTGCAGCAGGAGCAGAGGTCTGGATCCAATCCATAATTCTTATAAAATACTACTGCATCGTTTTGCATTATTTTTATTTTTGCCATTTTGTCTACCGTTGCTTATATTATGTATTAGTATATTAAACAAAGGGCAGATATGGAATGAAGGGCACTGAAAGTTTCCACTCAGAGCAGTTGATTGCATGGACCAGAGTGTTTTTCCCTCTTCACAGCTCTATAGTGTATGCGATTTGGGGTAAACTGGACTTTTTTTTATTATGCTGCACTATCTTTTCTTTACAGGTTCATTGGGAACTGCAGGAAGGGTATGTGACAAGATCTCCCGTGGGACAGACGGCTGTGAAGTCATGTGTTGTGGTAGGGGCTACGACACCACCCGAGTCACCCGGACCACCAAATGCGAGTGTAAATTCCACTGGTGTTGTGCAGTGCGCTGTAAAGAATGTGAGGAGACAGTAGATGTACATACATGTAAGGCACCAAAACGGGCAGAGTGGGTTGACCAGACTTGAATTCAACAGTTGTCTGCACGTTCGACAAGAAGTCACGGGCCCCGCGGGATTCTGGGTATAAGTGTAGAACAACTGCATGGCTTCCTATTTAAGTAATTCTGTAAGGCACTAAAGACAAGACTACACTTCCCAGGATGTAATGCGGACCCTCTGACAAAGGCCAGCTAACAACCAGTTCTTTCTGTTTGAGAAGATTGCAATAAAATAAGTGGTTCTCAATTGTGATTCCTGGTTTTCTAGTGGTAAACACCAGACCGCTGCTTTACAGCTTTCTCCTGCTGTTTGGCTTTTAATAATTAATGGAGTTTGGCCCCTTAATGCAAATGCTTTTGATCAATACGCTATACGTATAAAAAATATATTGATGACAAAGGCAAGAATTCATTATTTAATTCTCTGAGTGAATAAATATTTGGGAACCCCTGCAGCATACTGACCGTTTCTCCACTTTCAGAAACACGGATACAGTTCACTGGAAGGATGTAACCAAGTTTTTTATGTACACTTAGTCATTTTTAGAGTCTTCATCGTGCTTGGAAGTCTGATATTCAATACATTTAGGGGAATATGTTTGTACTGGTTAAGTAAAAAAAAAACTATTTGAAGCTGCTTGGAAGGCCTTGGGGATTAAAAATAAAAAAATAAAAACTTGTATACAAAAGAAATCTCCCATGCCGACTGCACAATAAAAATACAAACAAAACAACAAACTAAAAGACTCAAACATTTAAAAAAAGAAAAAAAATCGGGACTTTGGATGTGACTGAGACACCCACATTTTGTAAACATGCTTGGATGATGTGTATACTGCTTTAATATTTTTTCTAAATCTATATAAACTTATATTGCAAACCAGCTTGTTTATTCTGTTTGCAGACAGTGGGTACACACAGAGGATCCAAATATATAGCGTAATGCTAACATCTATCTATTGTAAATTATATTTATAATAGAAGCATATGTAACCATATAAACGTATAAAGGTTGCCATTTGAATGTATTTTGTAAGTCCCAAAAATCTTGGGCAACTTCTAATGATATCTAATAATTTATAAAATGCATTACACTGAATGTAATTCACTCATCAGATTTCACTTATTATATAATTATAATTCACAGGTGTTATATATATGATCAGATCACTTGTCTAATAAAAAAAATAGTTATGTACATTCCTTATTATAGTACTGCAAAACGTACTCCTGTAGAAACAAAATAGTGTAGGTTGTTGTGGTGGGGAAAATTTTGGGTATCGCCAAGTGCATATTGGTCATCTGCGGGTAGAAATGTACCCAAGAGGGTAAAAATATATGAATGTATATAATTAAACAATCTGCAATGCATCACTGGCCTGGATTCAGAACTCTGATGGCGTATGGCCACACGATCCTACATCCCGTGTTTAACCAAGCCCTTACTTGCACGGAGTGGAAAACTAGCATAAGCGGTGAGTCTGGATCTTGTCCAATGTGGCTAATGAAATGAAAACTGTCCCTCTATCGGGTTATATTAAATCATTCCGCAATGGTCAAAAGAAACTACCAGGAATTATTTTGTTATGTACTGAGTCTTCTACTACTTCACTTTCATTAAGAGTAAATTATAAATGTTAGTGTGGCACCATGGCTGATTTGAAATTTAATGCCATCTATACACTAAGCAATGACCCTGTTTACCAACATAATGGCCCTATAGATGGAGGCATTGAATAATAAACACACACTACCTGATAGGCTATCTCACCACCACCCAGGGGCGGAACTACCATTGGTGCAACAGGTGCAGCGGCACTGGGGCTCATGCTGATATAAGGGCCCACAGCCATCACCACAGCACCACCGAAGCTCCCTATCAGATTACCTGGGATATCATCAGGTCCAAAACATATTTTTTGCACCTGGGCCCACAACTCACTAGTTCCACCTCTGCCGCCACCTATTAGTATTAGGACTGGCACAGTGGTGTGTGTATTGTTCAGGGATTCAGTGATTCGATCATTTTGTCAACATTCCGACAAATCAATTCTTGCCATACACCACACAATCACTGGGCCAATCAGATGATAAGAATATATTGTGCAGTCAGCTTAAGAAGCAGGTGGAATCCAGTAAACAATTAAAATATATTAAAGGTAAGTTGATAAATTAACTAAATGAAAATCACTGGAGAAAAATAAAAAATATATAAACAATGAGTTCTGTGAATCAAAAAAATGACTATGAACACTGATATATGAACTAGATAGGGACTAAGCATAATGCGTAATTAGGGTTTGTGGAAATAGATATATGAACTATAATTATATGAATATCAAGAAGATAGTAAAAGCATCATCATAGCCAGTGTTCCACAAACTTGGCCCTCAGGAACCACTAACTTTGCATGTTTTCCAGGTTCACTAACTGGATCACGGGTGCATTCATTACTGACTGACACATTTTAAAAGATCCACAGGTGCTACTCATTATATCATTAGTGAATCTGTGAGGAAATCTGGAAAATATGAACTGCTAGTGGTCTTTAGGACTGAGGTTAGGTAACATTGATCTAAGCAGTTCCTAAAAAAAAGTGGTGTGTCCTGTGCAAAAAAGAGGTGTGTCTACCTTAATCGGTATGTGAAGGTAGACACTTAGATGTGTATCTAAGTTAAAAGTAAGTGACACCACTGCTGATTAACAAGAAACCATTGTGTATTTTACATTTCTGTCTCCATTACAAAAGTCATATTGTCTCATTGATAACCTTAGATTACATCTTTGCCTCCATAAAAAGGGGCCACATCCACAGACCCTCCAACATGACCCATTCCATTAGATACAATCTACTCCGCACCTGAGCTTCTAACTGTCACTCACCTGGTGAAATGACTTAACTGATGGTTAAGGTTACCTGAGGTGGTTACCATAGTAACTGACAGTTGGAAACTGAGAAGCAGAGTAGTTTGTACCTAATGAAATGGGTCGTGTTGGGCGGTATGCATCCACAGGCCTCAATGCAGGGAAATAAGACACAGTTGTTGAGTTATGTTATCATACTGCAGGGTTTTAGCATCAAGGAGATTGCCAAACTCTTCAAGGAATCAAGACATCACCTACTATTCAGGGAGTCTTCTTGACATTTAGGGAGAGTTGACAAGTATGATATGAACACAAGGACTGGGATTAAATTATACTTACTGCAACATTAGTTTGGCAGCAATGTTTCAAGACATCTTGGTTCATTTAACAAGTGGTTAATTGCACATTTTGAACTTTGAAAATTACTTAGAGACAATGGGCCAGATCCTGAGCTACGGCCGCCGTCGCTAACACGCGCATACCAGCAGGCGTACGTAACTTTGGAAAATGGCGAATAAGGAGCCGGCTTCAATTTTATAGGCGGCGATAGGCATGGTAACTAGTTGTCGGGGCGGGGAAAGCTCCGTTCCGACTACATCTGCAGCCCTAAGGCCGCAGACCTAGTCGCCAGTGTCCAGATTTACTACCTTGCGCAGGGGGCGTTCACTCCTCGCTACGCGATCGTACGGAGGGATCCGCATACGTACTTAAGCCGTGCCTGGCTCTGGATCTGCCCCAATGATTGTAAAACTGTAAAGCGCTTTTGTCATCTGATGGCGCTATATAAACACCTGTTACTAAATAAATAAAATCTTACTTACTTTAGATCCCTCATTAGTTTCTAATGTTTCGTTAATCGATGTAACGCTGAGCGTTAGCACGCTCAGCGCTACATCGTTGTTCAGGATCAGGCCCAATGAAGCACCAATGAACCAGGGGACCTCTTTGCCAGACATGTTCACAGTAGCAAAAAGCTGCAGCTGTACATTAGCATAAATCACCTCTACACTTCTGGATTCCTGCTTCTGTTTTGATAAGTTAGATAGCAGAATAAATTGTTAAGGAAAAAAGTGTTGATCTTTCCCTTTAAAAAAGAAGGGGTGGGGGATTGCTGAAGTATTAAACTCCCTAGGATTTATGACACATGAAAACCAGGCTACAGTATGCTTCTTCCTCCAAACAGCAAATCCACCATTTCCAGAGATAAAAAAAAAAGACTGCAGGTCTATCTGCCTCTTGTGGGACAGATTTATTGGGTTGATTGAACTAATATTTGTGTAACCTGTGGGAGACCTTGGTGTGGGAGGATGTTTTAGATGAGAACTACAAGTCTATTAATTCTAAACATGAGGAAAACATAGGTCTCAAGCCAAGGGAGGTTAACTACTCGACTGCTAGCTCAATGTGTTACAGGTTTATATGGATGTAAAGCAGCCCTAAGGTAGTGAACCAGATCTGAAACACTTTTAAAATCCAATGTGGAACCGAGAGTCAGGAAGAACTTAAATTATCCCTATGTACTCCAATTTATGCACATAAAATATATGCACTATATGAAATAAATATTTGACATAACTCATTAAATTTCCACAGTCACGAAAACTGATCACACCATAATTTTTGGCATAAAGAATAAAGTAAATCCATGTCCCAGTAATATCTTATTCACAACTACATAGTTTAACATTCTTTCCATAAAAAATGTCAGTCGACGTAAAATTAGTATTAGGACATTGTCAAGTAGAATCAAGTGGTTCCTTTAGAAATACTAAATTGGTTACAAATGAATAGAAATATATGAGAATGTAAAACTGGTTATAGCAGTTACACCAAAACCATTTGGGTGGGGACCAACACTGTACTTAACTGACTTACGAAAGCCATAGGGCTACCTTATCTTTAGGTTCGTAGTTGTGTGTGTAGAGCGACTAATTAAGAACGTTTTTGCTTAGATTTCTTCATTTAAATGGCTCCCTCCACCCAATCTTCTTATCTTCATTCTTAAGTTTTCCTGGCACGCACCTTCATTCTTAAGTAATTACGAACCTTGAGGAAATAGGTTCAAGTGGTGATTCAGAGCCATCCCATTCTTCAGTCCTATGTTAATGAATATTAAGTTACTATACTTGTGCAGTATATCCCGTAATTATATACACCGCATTTTCTTAACTGTGAATCAGGTCCTATATGCGTAAAAAATATGTGCCAAAATTCAATTATACTGGAAGAAAACAAGACACAACTAATTAATGAACAGTAGAGTGGTGGAGAGGGACACAGTTTTTATAAAAAACTTTTTTATAAAATAGGCACAGAAGGTAATAGAAAACATAATACACAAGTAGTAATAGACCATACCACGTGCGTACCAATTACGCATTTCAAAAATGAGTGGAAATTAGAGTGGCATATTTCCCATAAGGCAGCTGAGGCATGTTCCCAAGGGCACCACTTGCTGATGGAGTAGCTAAGTCGACAAACAGGAGGACACATGGGAAGGGTACCTTAACCAAGATTCAACTGGTTGGATTCCATGAATTTGTCTTATTTAATCAAACACCTGACTCTGGCGCTTAGAAACACAGAAACAGAATGAGATGGCAGATTAGAGGCACAAGGCCCATTCAGTCTACCCACTTTTTTCCCCTACTGACCCTAGTTCCTGTTTCACCTTTAAATTAGTTTAAGACAGGATATCCTTATATTTATCCCAAGCATGTTTTAATGTTTCTATTACGTTAGTCTCTACTATCTCAATTGGGAGCAATTTCACTTATTAACTACGCAATCATTTTTTCCACTCATTTCCTCTGCGAATGTGCTTGATATATTTTAAAGCTGCTATTATATTGTATCTGTAATCTGTCAAAATTGGGAGTAAGCGTCAGTGTTGTATATAGGGGTAGCTTGACCCCTAAATCTGTCTTTGATTCGCCAGCAGACCACTGGGTGATATGGGTTGTCTGCTACAATGGATCTGAATAATCAAGATTGAAGGCAACAATTACAGCAATGAGCATTTAACAAAAATCAACAACAACAACAAGAAATAGCATAAAGATACAGTATGGGTTGTACTGTAAGACCTTAGTGACTTTCAAATTTGGCTCTGTTAAAAGATGGAACCATTTCAATAAGTCTTGTCAACTATAAGTACCATGGTGAGATACCAAAGTTCACAGTTCAGGACCAAAGAATTCAAAAGAATATTTCCTCGTCTGAAACACTTAATAGCGCTATGCAAAAAGCCTTTGGTAGCAATATTTACACAAAAACTACTTTTCGTGAATTGTGGTTTTATGACCATATAACATATTTGGGTTTTTTTTTCAGTCTTATACCTGTCTGACATATTTATGGTCATTTAAATTTAAATGATAGAGAATGATAGAAAATTATCAATATAAATTGATATGTATATAGACTTGCACAAGTGTCAATAACTGTAATGACGTAACAACGGTTATCAGTTACTTTACAGTATACAAAGAACAGTTGTGGTGGTGGTGATCTTTACGGTTCATCTTTCTGTGCTGCAATGTCTTCCCATATTCAAGGCAATTCTCTTTCTATTCTTTGTTGCAATCACGGCCTACAGCTTTCTTATCATTACCTAACATAACAATAGACATTCAGAGGCAATCATGTTCATCTCAGTGTATAGGACTTTAGTTAATCTCCCCCTGAGACTATTCAGTATGTTTTTTCAGGGCAATAATATTAGGAAGCCTTTACTACTGGTCGGGTAAATCCTTGAGTACTTTTAGGACTTAAAGAGACCCCCAAGGTGTTTGTTTTGAAATGTATCACTACTCACATCTATTGTCACTCTTCTTTAGCCAAGACCATACACAAAAACAGCAATATTTCTGCTTAATACACAAGGATCAGTATAACAAATGATCTAATAATCCTGCTAAGTTAAAACACTGCTCAAATCAACACCTTTGTTGGAAGGCATCATGCTTTGTTCTCACTAAAGTATAATGTGCTCAGTATCAGAGAACCACCAATTCATTCATTCATTATGTCCGTAACTGGTTATGCCATTTACAGCATATGAGTGAAATAAAAGTAAGAAATAAAACTGTATTGAGTTATGTTATTGTATCATAGTTTATTTTTCTTATCCAAAATGCGATTGTATTTTATCTACATTGCTTTGTCGATAATAATAAAAAAAAAAATAGAAAAAAAAAAGTAAGAAATAAACAAAAGAGAAAGAGAAATTGGAATATTACATGGTAGCTTGGTACCATATTTACAACCACAACAAAAATGAAAAGTTTCTGTTTTGGATCTAGAAGATGGCTTTGTGATGTACTGGTTTATGTTCAATCGACCAGGTTTTAGATATGAGAGACATTAACTAGAACTGTTTATATTCACTTATTTCAGGTTGGGTGTGAGTAGTTGTAATTGATCTCAGTAACTAGTCTTAGGTTGTCCATACAAAAGTACAATAGAATGATTGGTCAATATTTAACTGTAAAGAAGGTCACTCTTAAAGTGACAACAGATTTGATGCCTATTTTTGCTCCCAAGTTAAACATAATAGGTATTAAAAATGTAATCACACATAGACAAAAAGAAGACGTGTTGCCTGCTATATGTCTGACAGTATCTCATTGTTACATTTTAATAACCATTTCTGCAGAGATAAAAACACAATATGTGTGTATGTATGTGATATTAATATATCACAATAATAATAATAATATAGCATGTTATTGTTAATTACAAGGTTTACATTATCTGACTAATAAAAATATTGTAACAACTTATGTGGTAAGAATAAAAAACCCCATAGCAAGGCAAAAGATTAGATATTATTTCTAAACAGCTTTATCAGAATTCATTTATTGCTTATATAAATAAGTGTGAGACAGAGAAGGCTCTCTACACATGGAGAAAAGGAAAATATGGAGAAGATTTAGAAGAATACCATATTACATTAAATAAAGTAAATAATACTTCCCTGTTCAGTTGCATGAATAATTTAAAAAAAATGCATGCCTGAATTGCTGTTATACAAGACATATTGTGTAATAAAATATAAGTCTAAGGGCTAGATTTACTAAACTGTGGAAAAGTGGAGATGTTACCCAGATTCTAGCTGACATTCTCTAGTATGTAATAGGAAAGTGAGAGATACCATATCATTGGTTGCTATGGGCAACATCTCCACTTTTCCTTTTGCGCAGTTTATTAATTCTAGCCATTAGTCTTTCTCTCTTAGATGTAAAATGACTTGAGGACAAAGAGAAAGATGGATATTTATACATTTCTATATATAATAATGCTTCAGAGTAAAGGTAAAATGAAGGTCAGATTAGACCTGAATGGGTTAAACACCGAGGTTGGGCCTGGCATTCTTAGCTAGATACAGGGTTAGGTACAGAATTTTGGAGGGAACCAATGATCAAATAGGTGCTTATGATAGGGTTAGGAAAGGCCAATGATAAGTGAGTGGTTCCTGATTGGTTGATTGCCCTGATAGTTGAGTGATAAAAGGGGGTATGGTAGGTGATGTGAGGCAGATTTCTTCCCTCAAGGACAAGTGTTGGTCCCCAGAGGTCATTGGAGCACTTCTGATTTGGAGTTGTATTGGAGCAATTTATTTCTTCACTCTTTAGTTGAAGGTTTTTAGATTAGCTTGGGGTTTTTATTTATTTTATTTATTTAGATTGTGTGTTAGTTTTAATTTTCATTAATTATTTGAGGGAGAGTGTTTAGGTTTCTGTTCCAATATGTCCTGCCGGAGGGCAGAACAATTGTTGGGGGCCACGGCTGCGGTAGGAGGAGTTGGAGTAAGCTTACCTGTGGTTCGTGGAAGAGGCCGTCTGAGGAGGTTTGTGACAGCATCTGGTGTAGCAGGTTCCAGGCGTGAGACTGGCAGCTTTGAGTTTCTGGTCGGTCCGGAGGAGCCATTGCCTGAGTGGGANGCTAGGGGGCGCGGGCGTCGTAATGACGTCACAACGTTGTTGTCCCGGCAACAGGAGGAAGCGTCCTCTGTGGTGCGTACCTTTGGTGAGGAGGAAGGAGGAAGACGGCGGCGGAGGCCTGTTGCAGTTACGGAGGATTCTGATTCAGAGTTGGTGAGCCAGGTGGTTGAGTGCCATGGGGGAGGTAGCTGTATTGGGAGTGAGGTGCTAAGTGGCAGCCAGATGAAAAGTGGAAAGGTAGGAAGTGTAAAGCATTCTAAGTTGGTGGTGAAGGAGAAATTGAGGAAAAAGTGGGAGCAATCAAAAGGTTAAAGGATGTAATGTCTGGACAAGGTGTGCATTTTAATGTTAAGGACCAGAGGATGGAGCGTTCTGCGGTCCGCGACATACAGGACAGTATCACTTTTAATGAGGGAAGCACCAACTGTGTGAGGTCTGACGAATTTATAGTTGACACTGATGTTTTTGAATTTGTTGATCAGGAATTTTTACCTGATGTGGCTACAGTCAATACGTCTGAGTCTTCAGTTCGCAACAAGAGACAGGAAACCCAGAAGCGTCTGAACAGTTCATCTAGGAATCCTGAGAGGGTTGAGCATGTCGCCGGTCCATCGCATGCGGGCCAGTATGACAGCTTACGGGTGAATCTCGGTGACGGTGGTGAGAGGGTGACTGGTGAGTGTCCTTTGCACATTGATTCATTATTCGAAATTGCATGTACTGCATTATCTTTATCTAGCGGTAGTTCTGAAAAGTCCCCTAGTCGTCCTCGTAAGCTTTTAAAAATGTTGGAGAAACAATTAATTAAAAAAGATAGTAGGAAAAAGAAAGGTTTAGATAAATATAAGTCACTTGATTCTTTAGAACATTTGTCGGCGGAGCATATGGTGTATTGTGCATACACAGGTTTGTCTAGGGGAGTAAGGGATAGTGTTCGGAAAAGGATTCGTAGGGGTCAATTTGTAGACATGTTTACAATTACTCAGAAGGCCAGGAAAGATTTGGTGGCCCTGGTAAAGCGAGGGGTTAGTGAGGATCAAGCTAGAACTCATTCAAAGTGGTTGTCTGGCATGCTTTTATTTGGGGCAGTTTATTTGGAGACAAGCCTGCTGAGTATATGGGCATTTTGCGTTATACACATCAGATTCATGAGATTTATGTCAAGTATAAGAATTCTATGTGGCGGCTTTATGATGAACAGTTTTGCAGGAAGCAGAATGTCCAGGCAAGTTTAAAACTGTCATTTAGGGATGTTGAGTTATGGTTGGAACTTAATCAGCCAATGCGTGAGGGTAACTTATCCTTTCAATCAAAAAAGTGGGTTGGAAGTTACAAAAGCGGTGGTTCACAACAAAGTAAAGTCAAATGTTATGGTTTCAATTATTCCAGCTGTGCGTAAGGTGCAAAATGTCCCTTTACCCAACATGCCTCAAGTGTGGAGCCAGTCACATGGTTAGGAGTTGTGGAAAACCATTTGTTAAGAAAGGAGGTGACAAGCCTTCAGTTAGCACAGGTGCAAACAATAGCCAGGTCTCCCGTTAAATTTTCTAAACTTCAGGAGTGGTTGCAGCGTTACCCTGATAGAAAGGCGGCTACGTTTTTGGAGTTAGGTTTTGCAAATGGTTTTGTTATTCCTGTTGTTGGGTCAGTTTCGTTGGTTGCGCATTGTAATTTAAAGTCTGCAGGCCAATTCCCTAGCGAGGTGAATAAAAAGCTAAAAAAAGAGTTAGAATTGGGTCGGATTTGTGGTCCATTTTGTGAGCCTCCTCTGCCTGATTTAATCATATCCCCAATTGGCATAGTCCCGAAAAAGGAGCCGGGAAAATTCAGGGCTCATCCAACATTTATCTTTTCCAAGGGGTTATTTGGTTAACGACACAATTCCTGAGAATCTTTGCATGGTCCAGTATCAATCGTTTGAAGAAGCTCTGTTGTTGGTTAAAAGTTTTGGTTATGGGGCTATGTTGGCAAAAATTGATGTCAAAAATTAAATCAGCATTTAGGTTGCTTCCGTTGAATCCTAGCAGTTTTAGGTTTATGGGCTTCAAATGGGAGGGGGCGTTTTATTTTGATAGGTGCCTTCCTATGGGTTGTGCGATATCTTGTGGTGTTTTCGAAGTTTTCAGTTCCTTTTTACATTAGTGTATTACAGCGGGTACTAATTGTGAGGGAGTTGCGCATTATTTAGATGATTTTTTGTTAATAGGTCCGGGGGGTTCTTCAATTTGTGCAGATTTGCTTTTTTCAGTTCAGGCTTTGTTTATGTCATTGGGTGTACCTATAGCTGTGGAAAAAATGGAGGGCCCAGTAAATTGTTTGGCATATTTGGGCATAGAGATAGATACTGTGGCAGGTGAGTGCAGGCTTCCAGCAGATAAGGTGAAAGCTCTTAAGGAAAAAATATCATATGCCGTGGAGTAAAATCACTTTGTGAGAACTTCAGTCTTTAATAGGGTCATTAAATTTTGCATGCAGGGTGATACCCTTAGGAAAAAATTTTTGTAGAAAGTTGCAGAGGTTTTTTGTGGGATTAGGAAGCCACATTATAGGGTACGCTTGTCTTGGGAGATTTTAATGGTGTTATGATTTGGCCTTCTCCTCCCATGTCTTCTGTTGAACTTAAGCTTCAGACGGATGCTGCAGGGGGCTTTTGGTTTTGGGGCTTATTTTGAGGGGCATTGGTGCGTGGGGGAATAGCCTGATGATTGGCGAAGGAAAGGGTTTTGTTTGAACTTGGTTTTACTAGAATTGTTTCCTATTATGGTTGCAATTGAGGTTTGGTGTTCCAGTTTTTGCAACAAAGACATAGTTTTTCTTTGTGATAATCTAGGTATAGTGCAAGCAATTAATAACCAAAGCGTTTTGTCCCCACCGGTAATTTGTGTGTTAAAAAACTTGGTTTTACGTTGTTTACCGTTTAATATAGTTTTTAGAGCTAGTCACGTCCCAGGAGTAAAAAATTTTATAGCGGTTGCGCTATCCAGATTTAATTGGGAGAAATTTAGAGAGTTAGCTAATATGGCTGATCAGGATAAAACACTCTATCCTCATCACGTTTGGCAGATGGTTGAGCCGGCATGGAAGACTAGGCGACCGGTTCATTAGCCGATTCCACATTTAGGCGCTATCGGTTGGCTTGGGATCGGTGTTGTTGGTTCGTGAGGAAGGATGATTGTCTTTGGGGAAGTCAGGAATGCGCTCTCCTAGAGTTTTTATGGCAAGAATACTTGTCAGGTAAGACAAAGGCTTCAGCGGCCATTACCCTGGCGGGTATATCTTTCTTTTCACAATTAAAGAGTTTTGAGGATGTGACTAAGCATTTTATCATTACTAAAGCTTTGAAGGGTTGGGCTAAAAAGAGGCCCAGGATTCCGGATAATCATCGTCTTATCACTTTGAGCATTTTAAACAATTTAATTAGGGCTTTGGATGAAATTGCTTTTAGTAGTTATGAGAGTTTGTTATTTGCAACTTGTTTTTCTTATGCATTTGTGGGGGCATTCAGAATAAGTGAGTTAGTGGCTAATAGTAAGACGAATAGAAATGCAGGTCTTCTGGCGGCTGATGTGAGAATTGGTGACTAGGTAATTTGGTGCAAGATGAGAAGGAGTAAAACAGATCAGTTAGGGTGTGGTAGATGGCTGACGCTGAATGAATTGGGTAAGCGAGTTGCTTGTCCTGTGTTTCTGGGTAAAAAATTTGCGTTGGAGAGGCCTCAGAATTCTATCTCGTGGTTTGTTCATTTAAATGGACAGCTTCTCACTAGGGGCCTGATCCAGCGCTACGAAAATTCGCACGACGGGCGAATGCGAACGTACGCTCGTCGTATCAACCTACACGCCCCTAGCAATCCGGGCACATGGCTGGGCACTATAAAAGGGGGCACATGGCTGGGCACTATAAAAGGGGGCACATGGCTGGGCACTATAAAAGGGGGCACATGGCTGGGCACTATAAAAGGGGGCACATGGCTGGGCACTATAAAAGGGGGCACATGGCTGGGCACTATAAAAGGGGGCACATGGCTGGGCACTATAAAAGGGGGCACATGGCTGGGCACTATAAAAGGGGGCACATGGCTGGGCACTATAAAAGGGGGCACATGGCTGGGCACTATAAAAGGGGGCACATGGCTGGGCACTATAAAAGGGGGCACATGGCTGGGCACTATAAAAGGGGGCACATGGCTGGGCACTATAAAAGGGGGCACATGGCTGGGCACTATAAAAGGGGGCACATGGCTGGGCACTATAAAAGGGGGCACATGGCTGGGCACTATAAAAGGGGGCACATGGCTGGGCACTATAAAAGGGGGCACATGGCTGGGCACTATAAAAGGGGGCACATGGCTGGGCACTATAAAAGGGGGCACATGGCTGGGCACTATAAAAGGGGGCACATGGCTGGGCACTATAAAAGGGGGCACATGGCTGGGCACTATAAAAGGGGGCACATGGCTGGGCACTATAAAAGGGGGCACATGGCTGGGCACTATAAAAGGGGGCACATGGCTGGGCACTATAAAAGGGGGCACATGGCTGGGCACTATAAAAGGGGGCACATGGCTGGGCACTATAAAAGGGGGCACATGGCTGGGCACTATAAAAGGGGGCACATGGCTGGGCACTATAAAAGGGGGCACATGGCTGGGCACTATAAAAGGGGGCACATGGCTGGGCACTATAAAAGGGGGCACATGGCTGGGCACTATAAAAGGGGGCACATGGCTGGGCACTATAAAAGGGGGCACATGGCTGGGCACTATAAAAGGGGGCACATGGCTGGGCACTATAAAAGGGGGCACATGGCTGGGCACTATAAAAGGGGGCACATGGCTGGGCACTATAAAAGGGGGCACATGGCTGGGCACTATAAAAGGGGGCACATGGCTGGGCACTATAAAAGGGGGCACATGGCTGGGCACTATAAAAGGGGGCACATGGCTGGGCACTATAAAAGGGGGCACATGGCTGGGCACTATAAAAGGGGGCACATAGACCTACAGATACAACCGGCCCTTTGATGGGGACCAAACTGCTGATGCGGCCCCCGATGAATTTGAGTTTGACACCCCTGCTTTAAGCGGTACATACTTCCGCAAGCTAATTTTCCGCTTGGTTTAAATGGTTAAATTGTAAATGATTATATTTCCTAAGTAGTTTAACTTATAAAGTATTAGGAATAGGAAATCTTATGAAATAAAAAAAAAAAAAAAAAGAATGGTGTTATGGGGGATTATTTGTAAAAAAAAAAAAAAAAGTGGTAAGAGTTGTTCAAACTTTTTCAGAGGAGCTTTAGCTAAGTTTAACTATATATTTATATAAAAAAAAAAAGAATGAAATAAGAGGATGAAGTTTAAATTGTTGATTTGCAAGGTCATATGCAATTGTGTGTTTTTTGCTGCATTGTTTCTTTGTTCAGCAAGGTATTTTTGTTTTAGGTTTAAGGAGAGGAGTTTTTGAAGTTTGGGTGATGGGACACTCGTATATTCACTGGGCTTCTTGTCTTTCGCTAGCAGAAAATAGGCACGAGGATGATGGCAGGTTTGTCATTCGATGGATTGGCTGCAGTGGAATGAGATGGGAGTCATTTGGTTAAAAAGGGTGGTTTGGTTATTGAACATCCGTCTATACGTTTTGAGTTGTTAAAGATGTATAGGGATGATGGGGTTCACTTAAGTGAGCTTGTTTTACAAGAGTTCATAGGTAAAATTAAATAGGCAGCACGTGGTTTAAGTGAGTTATTATGATCTGTGCTATGCTGTTTTGTTAAAGGTGGCGTACACTTATCCATGAGGTTGGGATACGTGTTTTGGCAGAAAAGGCAGGTGCGTAAATAATGTGGTGGCTTGGTGTACGGAGGTTTGTATGTTATAATCTGTTTTGAAGTTGTAAGTTACTACCCCATTTCTTGTGGGAAGGGGTGAGCACGCAATTGGCTCAGAGGTTACGCCCTGGTGGTTGGGCTCTTTGAGGTTTGAACATTGGTTTGTTACAGTTAAGTATTACAACATATTTGCATAAGCGTTGGTTCAGCATGTCATCACGCATTGCCTTTATTCGCCACCTTTTCTGTTGATATTGAGATGTATCATAACTTTAAAATAAATCTGGCAAAAATGTTATTATATAATAATAGTGTGTGTGTCCATTTATTTCAAATGAAAAGGTTTTATACTTTACAGGGATGACAAGGCATCAACCGCTAGGTAGTTTATGTTTGATGATATAAAGTGTTATATAAAGTGCATACCTCTATCTATATTGTTCATGTCTTGGAATATGTACGTGCACAATTATTAAATCTATTAGAGCTCTTCTAAATATGCTGTTATAGAAAAAACTATTGTATAAATTTCACTGTACAATTTATTGGGCTCAATGGACAGACATAAACAGAAAAACCACAACATGTCACTTATGTTGTTTGAGTGAAAAATGGTTGGTCTGTTACTATGTCCTCACATAACATTACCAGCATGAGTGACATAAATATAGATGAGCTTTTAAACTGCTCTTCCGCTTAATTAACATTTTGTTCATTTCACATCATGCTCTTAAAATTAAATACATTAAATAAAATATACATAATTTGCGCTCAAAAACAACCCTGGGAACAAAAGTAACATTGGGTTACATAAGTAATAAAATTGAAGTAGAGATACTCCAGAGGGGCCAGATCCTAAGCTAAGCACGCTAGCGTATTTACGCTAGCCGATAACGTAATTTCACCCATTTGTATTTACTTTGCATGCTCGTGGCAGATGTTACGCCATGTAACTCCTAACGTACGTACCATCAACGTAAATATGGATGAAAGGGTGTGGCATCAATATGACACCAGTAATTACGCTTTGGAGGTGGAGGGAGGCATTTAAATTGGACAGTTTGGTCGTCACGTATGTAAATCCATTACGTATGTCAATACCTATGCTAGGAAAAGTTTAGCGTAACATAGGCAAAGTACGTACGAGCATTTAAACAATGGCCCTAGCTTCCGCAGCAAGATTCTGTTACTATACTCTTGTTCCACTGCTAGAATTAAAATCAATTGCTCCCTCTGTACTCTGTTTGGAGCCCCTTCCCTGAGCAATTAGATCTAATCCAGATATTACGGGGATAAACTGGCCCTCTTAATTAATTAATTAATTATTCAAAATCATTCACCCTTAATTTGACTGCATGTGCATACACCATTTCCACTCTCCTGTATTTGAGTGTAACAATCCCCTCGGACTTCTCGAGACTATTCCCCTAAATTTGAATCACCTCCTTGTTAAGCTGAGGGCAGAATTCTGAAGATGGTCAATGGGCATGTTCTCGTTCATAGGCAGAATAAGCATCATCAAAATAGTCAGACTCTTTAAGATTTTATACTATCTGCAAACCCTTCCCAAAATTAAATTCTTTATCATACTCTGGATTCCTGCAAACCAGTGTTTGCAGGAATCCAGAGTATGATAAAGAATTTAATTTTGAATGGCCATAAGTCTAGGCTTAAACTTGAGACATTGGGCCTGATCCTGAGCTACGGCCGCCGTCGCCGTAATGCGCATGCGCCGGGCAGATGTTGTACTGGAAACGCCCATAGTAGCGCCGTAGGGACGCTGGAGAGGACGTCCCCCAGCGTCCCTATGCTGAAGTTAGTGTCGCATGCGCCGGGCAGATGTTGCCCGGCGTTACTATGGAAACATAGTAGCGGCGCTGGGACGCTGTAGGGGACGTCCTCCAGCGTCCCAACGCTCATGTTACTCCTGGAGGGCGGGGGGAGGTAAGTAAATCAGGCTAGGGGGGCGGGCTAGGCGGCCATACGCTCCTGTGTGAGCGTATGGCCCCTTCCTTACGCCGGGCGAAGCTAGGGTAGCCTCGGCGTGGCGTAAGGAAGGGGCCATATGCCCGCACAGGGGGAGTGCCAGGGGGAGTCAGCGATGTAACGCGGAGCGTTAGTACGCTCAGCGCTACATCGTACCTCTGGATCAGGCGCATTGTGTCTGGAGAAGCATGCTGGAGGTCTTCAGCTCCCCCATATCAGGACATACTATCAGGCATCAATGTTGAATAGAATTCTCAAATGGACTCTAAACCTAAACTCAAAACATAAATAATAAATCCTCTTTTGCTGCTTGTAAGTCCTCAGGAGACTTCAGGAGAGGCCACCTGGTAGAAAGGTGGAAGATGCAACTCTACATCTACAGGAAGAGTATAACCTTCCAAGTATAACATTCTGCGCTCTGAATTCTGAGCCTTTTTGCAGCTCAGACACTTTGTCCACAGCCCCACATGCCACTGGCTTTATCGCATACTAAGTTCCCCTTTGAATTTCTATGTCAAGCTTCCGATATTTACAGAGACCCATTGAGGCCCAATGTTGGATAGAAATATTTCAGGTATCTCTTACAAGCTCAATTAACACGGATACGTTGGAGAGAACATACAGGCTTCTGAGTCCTTCCTCCTGTCATAATTCCTCTACCCTGTCATCATCTCTTCCCTTTTCTCTCTACTGTCTCCTTATTCACCTGCTCCTACACAATTACCCAGCATCTTTATTTTCCTCACATATTCTTTTGATATTTTTGTATTGTATTTAATTTTTACTTATACATGTATTGTATTCCTTCATATTTTTTACACTCTGTTAATTACTGTATTGTATATGCAATTATTGTCTTTGCTATTACCTCTGTACGACGCTGCAGATACTGTGTGGTGCCTCATAAATAACGTTAATAATAATAGTAATAATAATAATAATGGTATCGATGCCCACAAACATAACACAAGATGTATCCTGGTGTAGGTGACCTGAGCTATCGATGCAATGAGAGTGAGGGATCCTTATACCACATATGATGGGAATGCCCAAGGCTGAGGCAATTCTATACCTTGGTCATTAGACTGACGAAGGAGATCACGCGACAACCTGCCCCCAAAAGAGTCTATGTTTTGGCTTTTCAATTGACTGTCTACCTCTCCTTCCTCTTACAAGAAGTTTTTACTCTACAACTTGAACTCTGCGGCCAGTACTGTAAACCATTCCCTCTGGCATTCTCAGCTCACACCTATAATCCAAGCTTGGTTCCAAAGAATTGATTTCTTCATATCAATGGATGATATTAAATCTGACCTGGATCAGAACTTAAAAATTTTTAGGAATACCTGGTTTCTGTGACTTGGGGCCTGATCCAGCGCTACGAAAATTCGCACGACGGGCGAATGCGAACGTACGCTCGTCGTATCAACCTACACGCCCCTAGCACTCCCATAGTAAAGTCCCTGCTTACGGCGGCTATACCCTACACTGGGTACGACCGTCGGCCGTACGAAAATTCGCAGAAAATACGCTGCGAAAATACGCTTAGCACGCCCATACTGTACAATTTAAATGGCTATCCCCGCCTCCCTGTAGTAAAACGGGCGCCCAGCCGACCATCGTAAAAAAAATACGCCCAGCGAGCGAAAAATACGCTAACGATACGCCCGCTATTCGCTCATGATGCTCGGGCGACCGGAACCTGTCATACTGGGCATGCGCATTGCGAATTTTTTGCCGAAAATTCGCATACGATGAGCGTACGCTCGCTTGCGAGCGTTGCTCTGGATCAGGCCCTTGATTTCAATCCAAACTGAACACTATCTATCCAATAATTGGCTTCAAGTCCTCTGCTGAATATTCTCCTTACCAGTACAATATAAAATTGATCGAGGGTTTGCGATTTCACGATTTTAAAGGAGAATATAATATAACACATTAAATAAGACTGCCCTTATGCCCTGCATCCCCCCTTCCAAACTACCAAGTTTGTTTTCCCCTCCCATTTGAGAACACCTTGCATCAAGGGCTCCATTTAATTGCTCTTCGGACATAAGGCTTATAATGCACTTTTAGCTCTGCGCATTAGCCTCCTGACACATAGCGGAAACTAAGATCAGATAATAGCTTTTGTATAAGAGATAGAACCAGGGATGCTTTCTTATATTTCTGTAATTGTAATCTCCTTGTCAACACTATGCCTGTATTTCTATGGATCCATGTTGTTTATATTCCAATAAAAACAATTTATACAAAATTGAAGTAGAGATCACGGGCTCTGGTCCTTGAAGGTTGCAGTTGGAAGCATCTGCTTATGAGACCTCTTCTCTAGCTAATGCCCTGGGCTTACCTTCTGTTAAACAATCTGGAGCGACCTCCTCTCACCCTGTACTGAGTTTCACCTGCCAGATCTGGGATCACTGCAGAACTTCATTCGACATCTCCTTTCTCCAATCTGCCCTCACTCCTCTGTGGGACAAACCCAACGTCCCTCCAGGTCGTCCCCCCTCGTCTTTGGCCAGCTGGACGACAGTGAGTATCCGTGTGGTGAAGGACCTGTTGGATGAAAGCGGTTGTGCTTCTAGAGATGCCTTTCAACACAGGTTTGGACTTCGGGTGACAGGTTTCTTTGAATATTTGCAAGTGCATCAATTTGTGTCCTCCCTCACCCGTGGCTCAATCAGTAGATCAGACATCAGTATGCCCACAAGCCCACTAGCACAGGAAATTACCTCTTCCCTATATACACTCCTGCTTTCACACAAAGAGAACCCTTCACCTAAGCAGGAAACAGCATGGTAAAGGGATCTGGAGGAGGATACATGGATCCAAATCCATGAGAGAATATCTATTCACCCTTTCACCCTCGTCCAGGAAAATATGTTAAAATCTACATTAGGTGGTATGTGTTCCACACTCGCTTGCACCGTATCTATGGTACTGTCTCTTTTTGATGCTTACACATATTGTGGAATTGTCCCATAATCTCGGGATTTATGTCCATGGTGGCTACTCTTATGTCTCAAGTGCTGAATATACCCATCAATAACTGCCCATGGTCCTTCCTTCTGGGTTCACATATTAAGGGGCTAGATGAGGACTCGGATAGACTATGCCTTCCTCATCCTCCTCCCTGCAGCTGCTGCGCAAAATCTGGCACCTGTCCCCAATGGAGAAAATGTCAGCATATCTGAACAATAAATAGGTCTCACATCTTTGAACGTGTCTGTGCGCCCTAGTCTCCCCCATTCCCCCTCGGAGGACTTTACTTGATTATAAGTGGTTTCATTTTTATTCCTGCTTTGTGACACCAGGTTTATAATTACAAACACATTTTTGCAATGTATTACAAGTAGCATTGTAATCTAATCATGCTTATTATGTTACAATACTATATGTATGCCTTGGGTAGACAGCTTTGTGTTTGCAGTATCGTTGGTTGTTCTACTTGTCAAAAAACAAAAAAAAACTATCATTAAAAAAAATTAGCAGTAGATATAAGGTTTGAGATAATGGACTGGATTCACAGATCCGTGTTTACGAAGTACGCGTTTTTACGCACACAGCAAGGCAACACCCATGACACAACCTTCGCACGAACAGGTTTTCGGTGACCATAGGGCACCCTTATCTCTACGTGTGTACTTACGTGCGTATGTAACTTATGTACGTGCGTATCTTACTAACCGCACCCTCAAAAGCCCATTTAAATGCCTATCCCCGCCCACTCTCACGTAACTTCGAACGTACAGAAGAGAACCACACCCCTCCATACGTATGTCCCTAAGTGCGATTCACAGGTCCATGCCTAAAGGACATACATGCGTAAATACTACGTAACTTGCGTAGTAAAAGTTACTACCCATGCGCAGTTAGTCCGCTCCTAAATATACGCACGCAACCCCATGCAAAAACTTGTCTGTGAATACGGTCTAAGCTTTGTAAATATTTATTCTGTAGACACGCACAAAAGTAAAGATGGCCCTATAAGAGGGTTTGAGAGGAAAGAGTTTAGGGTATTTTTAAAGTACTGTTATGTATACAGAACCATTTGCTATATTTGCTAAATTTGTATTTTAGTTCATCTTTAAAATAAGGACAAACTGTTGCGTTCATAACACTATTTTTAGTATGCACATGTACTTTTTATAGTGTGCTTTCTACAGATCCACATTCACTGCTCAGATGGAAGAGTTATGCGGGTATAAACAAATTTTACAGCAGACCTCTGACCTGTATCTGCTGAAACGATCTGCTGAAAGGATCTTGTCACTGCATACATCCTTCCAAACTTCCTGTCACTCACACACAAAGGTGGTGCTGCATAATGTCTGAATCGAGAGAAGAATTGGATAAAGCAGTCTCGTGATACTGTCAATACTTGTAAACTGGCTGGGAAAATGACGGTAGGATCACCTGATTTTTAAACAGCCAACCAGGACCCAACCAGGAGACGAGGATTGAATGAGACAATCAAGCACATTTATCCAATGTTAGGTCAACAGGACAGATGGAGATTGGATTGGATGCAAATTGCCTCTACAATAAAATATATTTTACAACAATAAAGTACACAACTGATTTATTACAGATATTATTTAAAGATGGCATTACCATTTATGTATAAGGTCAATAAATATAATGCATTATTTATTTTATAGCAATTGTCTAAACACAGCCAAAACATAAAACAATACAAAATAGTCTATGGCGGTTGTCCTTGAAATCAAGCCTTGGTAGGCCATAATTCAGTTTGTGGGACCCCTTATAGAAAATTCCTGTAAACGGGAAGCAGATAAAAAATATGAGTTCCTGGTACATTTCTGTGCTTGGCTTGGCTCTTTTTAAGAGTTACATTTTTACATGTCACAGTGTCTAATTAATAATTAACAGTGATGTAGTGTCATTATGTAACTTTGACATAAAACAATCATTGTTTTGAGGTAGAACAAAAGCGTAATTTTAATCCTACAAGCTGTAACGCTAGGTTGGTTTTCTCAGTTTCTGCATGTTATACCGTGTTCACACTGAAGCCCCGGCAAAAACCCGGGTTTTTTAACCCGGGTTTTTGCCGGGGCATGCAGCAGAAAAACAGGGAAAACCCTGTTCACACTGCAGCATAGACCCGGGAAATTCCCGGGTCAGGCCCGTTCACACTGAACGGGACTGACTCGGGATTCTTCGGTTCTATGCTGTTAAACTATTGTATACCCCATTCTATTCTATAGTCTATACTATTTCATACCCTATTCTATACAATAGAATAGGGTATAGAATAGTATAGACTATAGACTAGAATGGGGTATACAATACTTCTCACCTCACCTCTCCTGCAAGTCCCGCGATGATCCTCTGGGTCCTCGCAGGACTTCATTCACGCGATGCCTGAATGAAGTCTTGCGCATGCGCAGGACCTCCATTACGGCCGGACTTGCAGTCAGCCGCGTCGCAGGACAGGTAAGTTCTGTTTAATATTTTTTAAGTGTTTTTTATTAATTAATTTATTGTTTTTATTTATTTAAAACTTTTTTTTTTAATTAAGTGTTTTTTTTAAAGAAACGAAGCTGATTGGGTCTTTTTTGACCCAATCAGCTTCTTTCTGTGCGACCCGTGTTACAAAAAACACGGGTCGCACCGTTCACACTGAGGGCGACACGGGTCAGACACGGGAATTACCCCTCGTTAAATCCCGTGTCTGATTCCCGGGTCTCTCTACCCGGGTCGACGCGGGTGTGACCGTTCACACTGAGCCTAGACCCGGGATTTTCGGTCTTGCCCTGGCAAAGTCCCGGGTTTTTGGCTCAGTGTGAACGGGGTATTAGAGAATTAGCTGTATGCTGAAACCTTTTACTGTAATGCAAGTAACATAAAACTATATGAACTATTAATAACTGAACTGCATTTAGTGGTGCAGGTGTGGACTGATCATTTTATTTGAGAAACCACATATTGCACAAACTTTTTCTGTGTGTGTTAGTGACATACGCATGGAGGGGCGTGGTTGTCTTCCGTACGTGTGCAAAGTTATGTGAAAGTGGGTGGGGGGGCACTTAAATGGCCTTTTGAGGGCGCCGTTAGAAATGTACGTACGTACCTAAGCAACTTAGGCCAGGGTTGCCTACTCTCCCGGAATATCCGGGAGACTCCCGAAATTTGGGCAGTTCTCCCAGTATCCTGGGAGAGCCTGCACAGCTCCCACAAGCCCCACCAACCATCAATTACTACTCGTTACTAGGCATGTGTGGGGCTTGATGATGTCATCAAGCCCCACACATCCCCTGAAACGCTAGAGATTACAGGAGTGATTGACAGGGGGCAGGGCTTAATGACGCGATTTGCATAAATCGCACCATTTAGCCCCGTCCCCTTGCAGAAATCTATGGCTTCCCTCCGGGTTCTCCCGGAGGGAAGCTCTAAAAAGTCAGCAACCCTGACTTAGGCACGTAAATAAGCTCATAGAGTTAAGGTTGCCCTATGGAGTCTTAAGTCACCAAAAATCCGTTAGTGCGAGGGGAGCGTCATAGGTGTTGCCTTGCAACGTACGTGCGTATATTTGCGAATCCGTGCGTACTTATTTCACACGTATATGAATCCGGCCCATATCCTCTAGGACACATATATCGTTCCTGATATGACTAGGACCCATAAGGTCCGATGACATGCTTTTTTTGTCATTCCATTCTCTCTCCTAATTCCTGCATCTACTGCAGATCCTGAAACGGTCACTAGGGTTAGTTATGTACCCTTTATCTGAATGGTGATCCTCACTGTCAGCCAACTGCACTTACTTGTCCCTAGCAGCCTCAGAGATATGTCCCCCTCCAGCTGCAGCATGTGAAGTGACCATGACCACATGTAGCACCAGAGTTCTAAATAAGGGGTCAATTTACTAATAATACTGAATTGATCAGTATTTTGTTTTTTTTGTTGGCCAGGCTTGCTGATCATTGCAGAGACTGGCTAGAAAAATGTAAGATCAGATCCAGACAAATAAAGCATTTAAATGGGTTTTTAAAGGCTGCCAATGGATTAAAAAAAAAACCATTTAAATGCATTAGAAACTGGCAGATGCTGCGGCTGTACAAGCCTCAGCCTCTACTCACATGACTTCAGCTGTGGGGGCCACACTCCCCTGCCCCCTTTCTGTGGAAACACACAACTCTGGATAGGACGAATAGTGCATCTGCATTCCTGATGCGCTAAAACTCTGGATCAGCTCCACTATGTTAATCATTCAAAGTGCAAAGTGCACTTACAGAAGACTGGCAGAAATAAACGTTAGCAATTGCTGTGGAAACACTAGTTTCCAGTCATGGATTTGTAAATATGAATAACTTCGTTTACATGCAATAATGTCTGTTTTCATATCAAAACAACCGTTATTGCAAGAAAATAAAGTTATCTATGTCAGGGTTGCCGACTTTTAGCAGCTTCCCTCTGGGAGATCCCGGAGGGAAGCTATAGATGCATGGAAGTGGCGGGACATTATGACGTGATTTATGCATATTGGGCCTGATCCAGAGCAACGATCGCAAGCGAGCGTACGACGAGCGTATGCGAAAATTCGGCCAAAAATTCGCAATGCGCATGCCCAGTATGACAGCTTCCGGTCGCCCGAGCGTCATGAGCGAATAGCGGGCGTATTGTTAGCGTATTTTTCGCTCGCGGGGCGTACTTTCTTTACGATGGTCGGCTGGCCGCCCGTTTTACTACAGGGAGGCGGGGATAGCCATTTAAATTGTACAGTATGGGCGTGCTAAGCCCGTACGCTCAGCGTATTTTCTGCGAATTTTCGTACGGGCGACGGTCGTACCCAGTGTAGGGTATAGCCGCCGTAAGCAGGGACTTTACTATGGGAGTGTTAGGGGCGTGTATGTTGATACGCCCGAGCGTACGTTCGCATTCGCCCGTCGTGCGAATTTTCGTAGCGCTGGATCAGGCCCATTGTGCTCTGCCCTCTTGACAATTAATTAATAATTTTTAGCTGTAATGGTGATGGGACGGGGCTTGATGGCGCATATTGCATCATCAAGTCCCTCTATGCCCCTAGCAACATTAGGATACTAGTGTTGCCGGGCAGAGGGACAGGACTTGAGGCCGTGGTTTCTATGAAGCCATGGTCCTCAAGTCCCTTTGCGGGAGATTTGCTGGCTCTCCCAGGATACCGGGAGAACTGCCCAAATTTCGGGAGTCTCCCGGACATTCCGGGAGAGTCGGCAACCCTGATCTATGTATAGTAAATGGACCCTGAAAACTGATACACGGAGTACGATATCCTGAGGGAAAATACAAGGCATTCTCTCTCTCTCTCTCTCAGCTCTGTAAAACACCCCATATGTTCTTATACCACTTTAAAGAGGGAAAGTGCCTGCCAAGTGCTTCCTAGAGAATGTTTATACCAAGTGCACAAATCTATGGAAATTCACTTAAAACGACCCCTAGCACCAGAGTAAAAAGAAATAATGTCACGTTTATTTTAAAGATATCTAACTAATTTTCTCTGCGTTTTCTTATTGATTGTGATAAAGCAGGTGAATTCCCAGCTATTTCAGTGGCCAGTGGACAGCAGTCTAATATGAAGATGCCTTTTCTTTATGCGTTTAGACAAGTGAAAGAAAACAGTCTCAGCCTTAAGCATGTGAGGGAGCTCTCACAGTTTTAACCCCACACGATCGCTGGAAGACGTTCAACTTTAAAAAGCATTACGGTAGATTACACACTACATGGGCCCCTGAGGAAACTGGAGGGGAAATAAAAGTCTACCACACATCTATTAATCATTGCAACAATTTCATGGTCACAAACTGTACTTGCGGTTTATATTTGTTTGGCACAGGAAGAATATTGTATACCTGTAGTTTAAGTTATTTAGAAGAATTCATGATTTATAGATTTTTTATCTGTTCACTCATGGGATTTAGGTATCTCAACATATATAA
>WWET01000124.1:270473-281043 GCA_011038615.1 Limnodynastes dumerilii | reverse complement strand
ATATATATATATATATATATATATATATATACATATATACATACCGTATATATATATATACATATATATATATATATAAAATGTAGCAATGATGTGTTGCACTCCTCTTCAAAAGATAAGGTGCATCCGTGCCTTGGCTGGATTAATAGTCCATAGTATATACCAAGCAATGCCCGGCACTGGGCGTCTGTATATCAAGAAAAACTCACAGAGTCAAATAAATAGTGTTGTCCGACGTTTCATAAATATAATATAATATATAATATAATCTCAATAGGTTGTGTCTACTGTGAACTGCCTGGTGTATTAGCAAACCTCAAATGTCAGTGGCTGTGGAACATTCAATGACATAATTAAAATGTGTTTAAAGCAAGGTTTAAGTGAAGGTAAACTAGAATGAAAACCTATATCTTTATCAGGATTCTTAGATCTTTAGTAGATGGAATTGCTAACACTAAAGGCCACATTGACAAAGTTCTCCTCATTAGTAACCCTGGAACTGACACTTTACACTGCTACGGAGCATTGCACAAGAGGAGAACATGAGGGAACATTCTACCAGGAAAACAACTAATCAGCACCACTATCAACACCTGGCCTGTGGATCTTCTAACTCTGCACCATGCAGCAACTCTGTGCATAGCCTGCAACTACTACTTGGAACTTTGCAAGAAATACGCTCACTAATGCTTTAAATGTTGTATCTGTTTTAACCACATACATCATTAACCCTCATTTAACTTACGTTTACATTTGAATTTTTCAGATTTTTTTATATCAATTTACCTACAATTTACCTACCATTCCTGTTGTATTTATACTCTGATTTACTTCCCATCACCACATCATACTGCATACCCTCCAACATGACCCCCTACATTCAGTACAAAATACTCTGCTCCTGCACCTCCTTCCTAATCTCTGATGGCAGTCACCTGTGTTATACTCGTTATTTGAATAGAAAGGTGTGTAACACAGGTGACTGCACTCAGAGATTAGGAAGGAAAAGCAGGAGCAGAGCATTTTGTACCGAATGGAGGGGGTCATGTTGAAGGGTCTGCCCAAGTGCCCTCCACATCTATCACCTTGAACTCTGTTTAACAGCGTCAGTCATCCCTCCACATCATGACCTGTATCTCCCATATTCAGAACCCTGCATCCTTTATCACTCCCCCACCCCCTCCCTGTCCCATTCCCATCTTAACCCCCTGCCCTCTCCTCTACCCCAATCCTCTTCCCCCTCCACGCTCATCCAACCCTGCCAACCTCATCCACTTTTCCATTCTCCCCACCCTCCCCTTCTCCTGCGCTCTCTGGAGAACAAGTAACAAGCTCCCAGCCATACATGATCTGTTCATCTCTAACTCCTTTAACCTCCTGGCCCTCACCGAAACATGGCTCTCTACCACTGACACCACCTCACTCTGGCCTATGGTGGTCTCTCCTTTTCCCACTCTCCCAGAGCCGGCGATCGTCATGGCGATCGTCATGGTGGCGGTGCCGGTCTGCTCCTCTATCCCTCATGCACTTTCCGCACTATCCCTCCTGAGCCCGCCCTCATTTTCTCTTCCTTCAAGGTCCACTCCATCCGCCTTTTCCGCCCCCTAGATCTCCGCGTAGCTGTCATTTACCGCCCCCCAGGCCCACAGAACTTTGTTACCTGGCTCACCCACTATCCTCTGGCCTCCCACTCCTCTGACCTCCCTATTATCTTGGGTGACTTCAACATCCCCTTTGATAATCCCTCCCACTCCAGCACCTCTAAACTGCTATCTATTTACTCATCCTTTGGCCTGACTCAATGGACCACCTCCCCTACCCACATACAGGGCCATTCCCTTGACCTAGTCTTCACCCACCACTGTACTCTGACTGACTTCTCCATCTCTCCTTTTCCTCTCTATGACCACCACCTACACTTCTTCTCCCTCTCTCCTCCTGCCTCCCCCCAAACCCAAACGCATTCTTACTAGACAGAACATCAGCACACTCAACATCCCTGCCTTTTCCTCCTCCCTTGACCACCTCCTCTCCCCCGTTACCTCTCTCTCTTGCCCCAACCAAGCCTCCACCTTCTACAATACCACCCTCTCATCTGCCCTTGACTCTGTCTGTCCCCCTTCCTCCATCTCACTTGGCTGCTCTAACCCCCAGCCATGGCACCTATAGGTCACACACTTCCTAAAACAATGCTCCCGCACCACCGAGTGCCTCTGGCGCAAATCTTGCTCTCTTGCTGACTTTCTCCACTTTAAATTCATCCTTTCCTCTTACTGCTCTGCTCTTGCCCAAGCCAAGCAAATTTTCTTCAAAGCTCTCATCATCTCCCAAGCATCCAACCTCCATCGCCTCTTTGCCACCTTTAACACTCTCCTCTCGCTGCCCACGCCTTCCATCTTCTATCTCTTCTTTTTCCTTCTCACCACCACCATCTCTCCTTCTCCCTCTCCTCTCCATCCTCCCCTCCCCCAAACCCAAACGTGTTCTCACCAGACAGAACATCAACATCCTTGACATCTCCACCTTTTCCTCCTCCCTTGACGACCTCCTCTCCCCTGTTACCTCTCTCTCCTGCCCCAACCAAGCCACCTCTCTCTACAATACTACCCTCTCCTCTGCCCTTGACTCTGACTGTCCCCTTTCCTCCATCTCCTCTCGCCACTCTAACCCCCAGCCATGGCACTCTCAGGTCACGTGCTTCCTTAAATAATGCTCCCATCTAGCCCACCTTTTCAACCTTTCCTCTTTTAAGCATGCCCTTGTCTCTCCCATTCTCAAAAAACCTAATCTGGACCCTACATCCCCCTCCAGCTACAGACCTATATCCCTTCTCCCCTTTGCCTCAAAACTCCTTGAGCGCTTAGTCTAGCAACTTCTCATAAGCTACCTTACAGACAACTCTCTCCTGGACCCCCTCAAATCTGGCTTCCGGACCCTCCATTCGACTAAGACTGCCCTTACCAAAGTGACCAATGATCTATTATCTGCCAAATCCAAGGGCCACTACTCCGTCCTTATCCTTCTTGATCTGTCAGGTGCTTTTGACACCGTTGACCATCCTCTTCTTCTTCAAACTCTCCGCTCTTTTGGTCTCACTGACACTGCTCTCTCCTGGTTTTCCTCCTATCTCTCTGACCGCACATTCTCTGTTTCCACCCCTAGCTCATCTTCCTCCCCCTCTCTGTTACCTTCATCTTGTCACCTGTCATCTTCCTCTCACACCGCTCTACCTAGGCCTCTCCTTTATGTCAAACCCTCCACTGGCTTCCTGTCCGCTTCAGACCTCTCTTTAAACTCCTTACCCTGACCTTTAAGGCCATCTCCTCATCCACTGCTCCCTACCTCTCTTTCCTCATCAAAATGCACACCCCTTCCCACCCTCTCTGTTCTGCTAACCAACACTGCCTGACCTATTTACTGATCACCACATATCCAGGACTTCTCCCGTGCTGCACCTCTGCACTGAAATGACCTCCCTTCTTCAGTCAGACTCTCGCCTACATTGCTGGTCTTCAAGCGTTCACTCAAAACGCATTTGTTCATATTAGCCTACCCCTCCTCCACTTAACATCCTCACTGCATGCTTCTACTATCCCTTCCCCCTCTCCTCCGCTCACACCAGCAGTGCACTTCCTTCCCCCTCTTTATGTCTTCTGTAAGTTCTTCCCTCCCACTTAGTGTGTTAGCTCACATGAGCAGGGCCCTCCATTCTAGTGTTGTTCCTTCCTCCACTGCTCACCCCTCACTTCGTACCCTCTTGTCCCCCTCACTGCTACCCTTTTACCCTGTCCCCACCTAGTGGCTCCCTCTCATCCTCTCACTGCGCTCTATCCCCTGCCCCCCTGATCTTCCAAGCTTGACACCTCGCATTTTGCCTTGCGTTCTGTGCTTGCTACACTTATTGTAATTTTGTGATATTTTTCTATTCCTATTGTATTTAATATGTACTATGCTGTCCCTGTTTGTCTGTTCTGTATTTTGTACGGCGATGCAGACACCTTGTGGTGCCTTATAAATAAACGATAATAATAATAATAATAATAATAGTGCAAGACTTACTAGTTTGCTTGTTCACAGAGCTTGTAGCTACTGTTTATGAGACTACCTCTCTGTTTCTTTGCTTACCTTTCAATTACTTCATTTCTTTTCTTCAGTCTTTCCTTCTCCATGTTTTTCCTGTGTTTTTTTCTGCTCTTCCTCTTTCTTCCTGTCGTCTTCTCTTCATGTTGGGCGTAAAGGCGCCAGGTGTAGGTATGACATCACTCCCAGCACATCGTTACTGAGGAACGCTGTTTAAATTGGTTACAGCATTTAAAAGAACTAGAGAGGCAGTGGACTAGCAGGGTGTAATTCGAGGGGCACATGCACCCCTGGCCCAGTCCACCTCTGCTGGACACACATACATTGGGCAGATATGGTGGCTGGCAACTAACGCAAGGAACAGAAATGGAGGCTGGAGACAGACGCAAGGGGCAGAAATGGAGGCTGGACACACATGCAAAAGGCAGAAATTGAGGCTGGACACACACGCAAGGGGCAGAAATGGAGGCTAGACACACGCAAGGGGCAGAAATGGAGGCTGGACACATGAAAGGGAGAAAAGTGGATGGAAATGGCTGGGGGGGGGAGGGGGCTATAAACGGCCCGTGTAATAACTAGCCACAAATCACAATAACATAAGATAAAGCTAAAACTGGCCCTTTTACTGTATTTTTTATTTTAAAAAAAATACATATTAGTAATTTAAATATTTATATAATTTTTGTTATATTGCACAAAAAGTACATGCAAAATGTAAGAATTTTGTAAATGAAAAGTAAAAAACATATTGTCTTTATTTTTTTAAACAATTGTCAATTGGTAAATACAATTCAAATGTTATTCCTTGACTTTTATATTGAAAGGATTCCAGAAGAGCGTAAAAAAGAACGGAGAAGTGAAAGAGATAATCTCAATAGGATAGTATGTGTGTGAGCACAGCATATTGTACTGAGCTGATGAGGACCCATGAGGCTCTCAGTATAAGCTAATAAGTATTTACAGAATGCATCTCAGCGTGATGAGCTCTGCTTAGATCACTTGACGTTACAATTCTATTAAGACACTTCTGCAATTAATCCGCTTAGAGTGATCTCCCAGGCAATGGAGTAGGATTACCTATTTATCTAACTCTGTCAGCGGACTGAAAAGAACAAGTTACATAAGGACAGCACAATTACGATATGGCTGGAAATGTTTGAAGTGGATTACAGGAAGAAATAGTCTGACTTACTTTTCTACCTTTATATTATAGTGGAGATAGTTGGCAGTGTGTACTAAGCGGATTATTATGAGAAATGTATACCTAACACAGAATATAAAACATCCCTACACACATATTTAGGAGAAAAAACAATAAGGTGCCAGTAAAAATGGTTTTATTTCATGTGTTTAAAATCTTTGCAACTGTAGTTGATAGTACACTGTCCTAGAAAATGAAAACTCTAAAATCAATAATATTCACAATAAAGACATTTTATTTACTGCAGTAAAACTCATGTCTATTTAAGGCTTAATATGAACTTTATAATGTGCCACAACTTATAAGGATGATTATGTTGGTTTGGAGGGGTAATGGCCCGCTCTGTTTTTAGGATCTCCTATTGTACGGAATTACATGCCGTATGATAGGTGATCCCCATCATAACATCTAGCAAACACAATAGCTTTGCATAGGTAGCCTAATGTATGGAATTCTGGATCCGGTCCATGCAGTCATCCATTTATGCAAGTATTGGCATCATTGAGATGAGCTTTTAAATATAATGAAGGAAATGAGCGTACAGGTTTTTCTAAATCATTAGTTGCAATATTTGGTTGATCACCAATATTTGGTAAGGTTGTGAGCTTTCATGGCAGGAATACCCAATGTTTTTCATATACTAGATGTATAATTTACACAGACAAGAATTGCTATATTGGTCTACAATTCACCACAAATTCTAACACTAGATTCCTGGAAGGAATCACAATCATGAATACTATATGATTGTACTGTCCAGGATCTGGAAACTCAGGAAAGGTTTTTAATATAGGGGTAATATTACAGGGGAAAAAAACCCAAACAGAAAGCCGCTGTTATGGAATTGTTCATGATGAGGCTGAATAAAATACCAAAGGGTCCCTGACTATCATGCCATTAAACCTACAGAAGACTGCAGTGACTGGTAAATTTGCATAACATCATCGCTAGGTAAAATTAGTTTCCCACAATAATCTCTCTGGTTTAGTTCTCTTTGTATGTTAGAAGAAGCTTATAGACTCTGGTCTGGATTCACAACCCCATGTCTTCCACATACGTCCCTAATTTCCCAATAGTAGCTACTATGCATGCATAATAACTATTTTATGTAATCTACGTATTGTTTTGTTACGTAGATTGCGTATTTATTACGTAAAATAGTTACTACGCATGTGTAGTAGCTATCTGGAAATTAGGGACGTATGTGGAAGACGTATGGGCCTCTATGTTCATTTATTAAAAATGGCACAAATTTTAAACAAATGTCTTGAAGTATGGACATTTGTTCCATTAATATCCTCATGCTGATATATGCTTTTCCACTGCTGTCCTATCAGTTAGATCTTCTTTTTTTCTCTCTGATCATGTCCCTGAGTGGTCTTCCTCCACATCACCGCTCTGTTTTCTTCTAGGGCTTAGCACGCCCATACTGTACAATTTAAATGGCTATCCCTGCCTCTGTGTAGAAACTCGAGCGTCCGGACTATCGTCGTACAAAACGCACGCCCCTTGGGCTCAAAATACGCTCGCTGTACGCTCATGTCCTTCGGACGACCGGAAGTTGTCATACTGCACATGCGCAGTGCGTTTTTTCTCCCGGTTTTACGCTCCCGACCGGCGTACGATCGCTCGCGGGCGTAGGTCTGGATCAGGCCCTTAGTAACTAGGGTAAGATTGTGGTTATGTTTATTGTGTTTTCAAACACAGCAAGTGTCGCCATTACAATATTTTGACTTGTGTCAATTAACAACCCAGTCAGTGGGAAGTCAGTCAGAATAACTTTACAACCATAGCTGTGGAATATCACAACCGTTGAGATATTTCACCCTGAATAAAATATTTTTTTACCTAGAAAGCAGTCCCCACTGAAAACTTTTTCTTTATTGACGATTAAAATATTCCTAGATTTGGTATCCAACTGTAATATTTCAGTGTGATACTAAAATATTACACTCTGTAAAGCTATGTAATTCCAACAAACATATTTATAACAATGATATAACATCTATTTTATTATAAAATATTTTACTTTGCAGTTTATTAGGTAAATGTTAATCTATTTATTACAAATAAGAGGGGAATATAATTAAGAATATATACAGTGAAGTATAACCACAAAGGGCTAAAACAACAAAAGAATTATATGAGATAAACCATAATATAAAAAATATTACAAGCTTAATATGATGTTCTTGAAAATATTAACAGTTAATAAAAAAAGAAATAAGGGGGAGCAGCAATATGTCTTGGTACTGAAGATTTTTTTCCTTTTTATAAACGTCTTATACATTTTGGGCCGTATTCACAACCCCGTAATTTTTCACATACGTGCCTAATTTTACGATTCTAGCAACTACACATGCGTAAATTATTTTATGCAATCTATGTGGTGTTTCGTTACGTAGATTACGTACATGCGGTCTTTAAAGACTGCATGTACGTAATGAAACACTACGTAGATTGCGTAAAATAGTTACTACACATGCGTAGTAGTTAGAATCGTAAAATTAGGCACATATGTGAAAAATTAAGGGGTTGTGAGTCCAGCCCTTTATCTCTACTCATTATGGCCTCTCTCAGGCCTGCACATATTAATGTGGTTTTATTTCATGAGTTTAACATTTGGCACGTCAACATATCTTTTACTCTTTTACTCTAAAGATGTGTGGAAATAATCTTGGATTTGATAAATGCTTCATGCAGGTCCTGGCTAATGCAAAGGAGCCAAGCTGTCAATATTTCATGCTTACATGGCAGCATGCCTCTTGGATTAGACAAGCAAACAAATTTACTGTATGTGTATGGGAAATAATAAAAATTATTTCATTGTATTGCCCAATTTTAGGGAATAGGCTTTCATTTAGAATTTTCAAATAAATATTAAATTCATGCCAAATAACTGAATACATATTAAGGCGCTGCCTGGCTGCTAGTCAGGAGTGAAATGTCTTCTGTATTTCTATACAGCTACTTAGTCCACCAATACACATATGTTCCAACACATAACAGCTGAAGACATAAACTAAATATACCAAAATAATAATTAATTTTCACTTACTGTAGTTATCCAAAACAGAGTGTGTACCAGAGTCTTAAAAGAGTTGTCTAAGTGCTTTAACATTAAATTATTTGAATTAGTCGTTTATGAAATAACTGTTTAATTGATGTGTAACTTGTAAGATAATCACACCTCCTCCCTCTGTTTTTATGGCTGGTAACTGGGTATAGTCCAGGAAACAATGAATCCCTGGCTGCTGGAAGAATCTCTTGTCTGGCTGCTGATCCAGTCATGGAAAGAATGGTTATGGGTCAAAGGTTACGAAAGATCCACAAACTACCTGTTCCCATCACATTGTTTTTAAATAGCCCATTCCACCATTGACGTGTGATAACATAAATGTCCCACTTGAATGGAATATGTGGACACTTAAAATCCACCTAATAGATATTTTATTAAATTTTCCATCTTACATGAATAAACAGTCATTTTACACACACTTCGTAGAGTAACAGCATGCGGAATTCAAACTTAAAGCAGTAAGTGGATTAAAAACGTGAAAACTATAATAACATTTTAGGGAACTGACTATGTAAACAGTTTACTAACCATTTAATACAAATAAAGACTTGTGGTAAAAAAATTTAATATTTTAGTAAATGCAGAATATATCTACTGCTTTTTTCCATTTGGTCTCACAAATTATAAACGTATTTAAAATAAATTGTTTAACCCCCTCAGGCAACTGTCTGGCTAACTTCCATAAGTTATCACATGTGCCTGGTAACTAAGCAATTACAAACTGGCCTCTTAAACCATTGTTCTCTAAACACTTACAACCATTGCAATACAAATCACCAGCAAAGCAACTCAGGCAAAGAGTCTGGAAGTCTATGATAAGTCCTGAGGAAAGGAAGAAACTCATTAACAATTTCACATACAACAAATCTTTATTTGCATATATACAAATTAGACTTTTTTTCCCCCCTCAAAATAATTAATAACTAATAGTTGATAATTATTGTTCCTTTTAAAAGAATACTCCATGTGTTTAGAATCCTGGAAACTGGAAGATTGGAGTCAGCAATGAAATGCACTGTATTTATTCTATTATTACAATAATTCCAACTTTATAAGGAAACTAGGCAGACTTTCCTCATGTTATCGTCCATGGATTAATGATATGGTTACATCCGGGTCAGCTGATGCCATAAACTGGATGGCATGATGCTATCAATCTTTTCCAGGAGAAAACTGAAGGGTGCTAAGAGAGTCACAAAAAACTGCAATATAAAAGAAAAGTATGAGTGCAGGTAAAACAAAATGATTATTATTATCATCAACATTTATTTATAAGGAATAGTCATTTTCATTGCAACTTGCGGACAATGAAACAGAAAAACAGTTCTATCCCTGTCTACATTCAAAGCAAGCAATAAGTGGAAGTCCTGAGTTATCTTATTTCTTCACAATCAGTAATTATTTCTCTTTCAAAGGAATTCAAAGTATGTTTGTATGAAATGTGTGACACAGGAATCTGGGTCACTAAAGGCAGTATCCTGGAAGCAGGAGTCCTGGCAGTGCCTAACCTGTCATATCCACATTCAAAAATATTCAACTGACAATATGTTCTGCTGGCCCATACAATATATTTTTCCAGTTGCTGAAAAGAACACACTTTATTTCAAACAACAGTTCACAACACACATCCTTTATCAGGTCTATTATCCAAAATCATAAAGACATTGGGCCGTATTCACAGATCCGTTTTTCACGTAAAGTTGCGTGCGTAATTTTAGTTACGTTTTAACTGCGCATGCGTAGTAAATTTACGGAAATTATGTAGAATACACGTACGTAAGTACGGACATGTGAATCGCACTTGGGGACATACATACGGAGGGGCGGAGTTGAAATACGTACCTGGAAAGTTACGTGAAAGAGGGTGGGGGGAGGCATTTAAATGAGTCTTTGAGGGCGGGGTTACCTGGAATCGCACGCACGGCATACATATACACACGTATGTACACACGTAAAGTTAGAGGTGCTCTATGGAGGCGTAAGTGTACGATTGCGTGGCCGTGAGAGGGGAGGGGAGGGTCATGGGTGTTGGTGGGTGTTGGCTTGCTACGTGCATGCGTATAATTGCGGACTTTGGAAAAAATGCTTCTCTGAATCCGGTCCATTGCTAGGAAACAGAGCAGTTTCATATAGTCACTTGGGACCATTTTCCATTTTTATGTTTAAGTCAAATTTGTTATATCTCATAACACTGGTTTAAGATTCCTGCT
>WWET01000124.1:240283-270454 GCA_011038615.1 Limnodynastes dumerilii | reverse complement strand
AGTCCTGCTGGTTTTCTTTCTTTGATTAAATGCGTTGTTGGATATTATTACCACAAATAAAGGTCATAGAATTAGTTTCCATTGAAATGAAGAATTTACAATTATATTGTAATAAATTTTTTTTTTAACTTGTCATGTGCAAAAACAATGCAGCTACACTGTGAATAATGGTACCCGATACGTACACCTCATCCTACCCCCACTGTTTCGTTTATAATACATGGTGTCTGTGGATGGATTTAAATAAATTGTGTTTTGTTTACTGACTGGGACTAATTCATTGTTAAGCTGGACATACACTACAGTTTTACCACATGATTATTAGTGCTAGTGTGTATTCGCCAATGATCAAGCTTTATCGTGTAAAATGGAATTGTATCGTTTGGTTATATCTTTTCAATTTTCCAATTTTTACAGATCAAACGATGGAACGATGTCAAAAGAACAAGAGCGTCATGTAAGGGCATGGATCAGCATGCACATCGGGATTTTCAGTAATTCATAAAATAAGTTCTGTTGCTCCTAATACTGAATGAGCCCCTTTCTTCGTGTCCCTCCACGGCATTAAATTATTTTGAGTTTTGTAACCATTATTTCGAAGATCTTGAATTAGGTTAATATATTCTAGCCCCTAAAGGTTTGATAATTGACCAACTACAAAGAGGAAATGTCTGTGTATAGGATACATTCTTTCATGGATGTGCACATACATATACAACATTATGTATTGTAGTTTAGTGACCCAAGACCAAAACAGCGCTTTAAAGATAAACTCCTGTGTCATAAAATAACATTTGAAAGGTTCACTAAGACAGCAGCACCTTTTTACTCATCACATTTTTTTTTTTTTTAAGATGTGGCCCATTATTGGATTGCTGACATTACAGTCATGTGCTGATTCTTAAACAACAGATTCCTGCTATGAAGCCAAGCTTTGGTCCCTTATGAACATCAAAAAATGTTAATTTTTTTTTTTTACACTTTGGTTTCCAACATTAAAATTTCCCTTCCCATGCTAGGAAATGAAATTGCATGCAAAGTCCTTTGGCACCTGCCTATAGCTTTGTTTTTTAAGGCCGTTCATACAGGCAATTCATCCCTTCTGATTGTATTTTAGTTTCCAGTGATGACAGCGACCTATTAAAGGAATCTGTCTTCACATGCTAAGCTTAAAAGGGGCCTATCCCTACTAGGTATATAAAGAATCACAAATTAATTTGAAGATTAACTTGTCCAGTCTGCAGCGAATATTCCATTAAATAAGAACACTTATGAAAGGGAAAGATAACCGTTACCAATTTTTAAAGTTAAATTTGGCAAAATATTAACCTTTTCTAATGTCTTGCTCATAAAACACGGCAAAAGGGTTAATGGATTCCACTTCCAATTTATATCACTGAAATACAGTTGTCCTAGTTGGTGTCCTACACTTAAAAATATATTATAACATATCATAAGTGTTAAGCTAGCACCTGGTAATTGACATATGGAAAGCAATTTGATGAATGATTATAGCAGTGTTTCTTGCATAAGAGATGTACCCTCATTGGCTAAGAGAGCTCTCTATGCTTTCATGAGGCAAAACAAACAAGAAAAATAAAACAGCAAAATAATGCTATTATGGTACTGGTAAAAGGCATTAGGATAAACAAAATCAATATATGCCCAGACAAAAACCCTGCAATATACAGATGACTTATGTAAAAATAAAATGTTAAAATTGATTGCATTGAAATACACCTGATATAGCATTTTGAAACCAGGTTCACCAGCAAATGAAAATAGGCCTTTGTGAATGTACAAGAGAATACCTGATACTGCAGAATGAAATAGCTATGAATATATCTGTCATATTTGAAAATAACCTGGAAGTGATCTGGCCAAATAGCTTATATACCAAAAGGTCAAGGTGAACTGTAATCCCTAATATCCACACTCGATTTAACATGAGTGGCTACTTAAGAGTGAAAAATTATATATAGGATATGATATATATGAGACTATGTGTACCAAGCTAGATCATACTCATTTTTGGCAAAGGCACTGAAGGTGTTACTTCCATGCCAAGTGATTACATTTAGCAACTTCTCACTTTCAAAATCTATATGGGAGGCAGTGAGGGGCTTTTTGGAAAGTCATGATCAGACTTCACTGTGAAGCTTTTCAAAAGATGTGTAACAAAAGAGAGCAGACAAATAGAGTAGAAAATACATCAGACACTGCTTTTAATAAGAAAATCCTTCACAGTCAGGGTTTTATTGAAAGAAAATCCTGAATTCCCACAGACCAAAGGGATCAGAAAATCAAAAACTTCAGCCACGGCCTGAGCTGAAGCGGTTTTTGGCTCAGAAGTTTCTTGCTAGCATCAAAGTGGATAAAGATTCTTAAATCTCCTTCATCTGTACAGAGGTGAGAACAATGCCTTCATCTTATGGGAAGGCCATAAAACAGAAACACAGAATGCAGTCAGTGTTAAGCAAAGGTGGGAAATCTGATTTTTGCATGTAAAGACTTACAAAATAACTTTAAGTAAGAGCACTATAAAATGGTCATATCTTAAATTAACTTCACAGACCTCAAGGCCAAATTTCAGGTTCTTAGTGTAGTTAATTAATTTGTCTATTTACTTTGTAAGTTGTCAGCACTATTAAAGGTCACAGTACACATATTTACTAAACACAAAATCGCTATTATATAGTCCTGTAATACAATACTTCTCAACCTTTTCTCACCGTCGGCACACCTAAACCCTTCCCAGAGTTCCACGGCACCCCAAAAGCAAAATATCCCCAAAAAAAGTTATTACAAATTTCATACACAGAAATTACATTTAATTGTTATTTTTTTATTCAATAAATGTAACATCGCAGCTAATACGTTTTTTTCTTTATAACTATGTTAGCCAGCCTCCCCAGTAGCCCCCAATAATATATATCCAGCCTTTCTAGTATTATTATTATGAATAATACTTATATATATATATATATAGTGCCATAAATTAGACCCCATCATGTGTCTGCAGCCTCCCCAGTATCCCCCATCCTATGTCTGCAGCCTCCGCAATATCCCCATCCTGTATCTGCAGCCTCTGCAGTAGCCCCCATTCAAGTGTCTGCAGCCTCCCATTTATTCCCCATCAGGTGTCTCCGGCCTCCCTATACTTTACTTACCTTTTCATTGTTCCTCTTCGTGCTGTCCTGACGAGACCTGAGGTCGCGCCACTGTCACACCGCAGGAAGTCCTGGCTGACACTGACATTCTGTGTCATGGCTGGACTAGGCTAAAGCTTGGCCCTTAAGGGGGCAGGGTGTGGGTGGAGTATGGAACAAATGGTGAAATTATTTCCTTAAGGCAAGGTTTTTCCAGTGCTTTTTTTTCCAGTTGGAGGCACCGCACCATGGCATACTTAGCAACAAATCATGGCGCACAGGTTGAGGAGCACTGCTGTAATAAATATGAAACGGAGTAAAAATATGTACCTTTATTAAGATCATATTTGAAAGACCCAACCCAAGTCCTCAAATTGTTGTCGGAAATAGAGTGGCAACAGAATTATCACCTATGTTCTATCGATGTGCAAGCTCTGTACACCTCCATACCCCAGTATTCAAAGAAGTCTCAGAAATGGATGTAACTTTGTCGAAGGAGAAATTTACTTTTTTATTAGTGCACAAGATTTGTGCTAGAAAGCAATTATTTCTTGTTTAATGGTATGTATTTTATAGAAAGGCCATGAATTTAAAGTCTTTCTTGTCACCTAGTTTTTTTTAAAACCATTAGTAACAAATATTTCTGTCACATTACCCCTGTGGTAAATGCAAAATATGTAACTATTGTGACAAGGATAAAAAATCTTTTTTGAATTTTGATTGTAGCAAATAATTCAAAATATCTGACTATATAAACTGCACAACCACATTCATAGTCTATCTCTTAGAATGTGGTTGTGGGTTAAAATATGTTGGCAAAACCAAAAGAATGTTTAAGATCAGGGCTTTAGAACAATTAAGAAACATTACCAATAATTTTTTGAACCACAGTGTCCCTAGACGCTTCTCTCAATGTTACCATTTCAAGACTGATACTGTTAAAATAAAAGCCATTAAATAGGTCAAAAAAGACACATAGGGCAGAGATAGGGAGCATAATCTAAATAAAATAAAAAACACTTTGAACACCATAACCCCCTATGATCTCAATGAGAATTTTGAGATCACTCTGTTCATTTGAAATATCATGTTTTACTTTTCATTAATGTATCTATTGAACTTTTTGAGCGTACAGTCGTGCCCTTATATTAAGGTTGACTATAATAAACAGCATTCTGCCATTGACTTTCTGTCAGAGGGGGGGCATGGTGTTTGAGGGGCTGTAGTTCAGAAAGTATTTTATGCATTAAGATGAAATTTTCCCCAGTCTGTTGAGAATTGTCTCCTGGTGCTTCACGCTATAATATAGTGAAATAATTAAAAATGAAAAAACTGGAACAGGTTAAAGTGGAAAATGTGGCCGATTTTTTTCTACTTCCTTTTTCAGAAAGCCACATTACATTGATTACATTAGAATATGATTGGGAAGGCAGAAGTCAGTGCAGAAAGGGTCTTTTCACTAGCTGTTTGTTTTGTTAGGGAGCTGATGATCCTGGGGAGTGCCTTTGGGGGGTGAGGTGTCAGAGAAAATGACAGGTGTTTTACAATATAGGAAAATGTGCTGCATTATAGAGATTGGAGAGAGAGTTCCCAGCTCATAACATTGCGCATGCCAAGTAAGAGCCCTCTGCTGGGTGCACTGACACTGCCTTCACATGAGAGGAGTAAGATGGCCACTTCCTTCCACAGAGATTTTCCTGTGTGCTGGAGGAGAAATCAGCTATAATAACTCCTTCTGGTGGGCTGGGGGTGTTTTTAGGTTGAGGGGGACACACAATACAGACATGGTATAGCATCATATCCTATGGTAAGCAATACAGACATGGTATAGCATCATATCCTATGGTAAGCAATACAGACATGGTATAGCATCATATCCTATGGTAAGCAATACAGACATGGTATAGCATCATATCCTATGGTAAGCAATACAGACATGGTATAGCATCATATCCTATGGTAAGCAATACAGACATGGTATAGCATCATATCCTATGGTAAGCAATACAGACATGGTATACCATCACATCCTATGGTAAGCAATACAGACATGGTATACATCACATCCTATGGTAAGCAATACAGACATGGTATACCTCACATCCTATGGTAAGCAATACATACATGGTATACCTCACATCCTATGGTAAGCAATACAGACATGGTATACATCACATCCTGTGGTAAGCTGCAGATTCAGCACTATCATGGAGTGATATTGCTAAAAATGTTAGAGCTGCTAATTCACAGGATGTGATGGCTTTCTATTTAAACCAACATACACCCATAAAAATCTTAACACTGTTAATATCAACCAACTTTCACAATCTATCCAACAACTACTGTCTCCAGTTTCTAATTTCCACTCTCCTGATATAGCAGTACCTAAGAACAAGATCAGACATGAATTGTCCTTCTCATTAACTAACAAAATACTCACCCCTTTCCGCCACACTCTGGCACCATGTCCTCATTCTAACCAAAAGAGAATGAAGAGAAGCATCTGCTCTTTTCTGATCTTACTGCTCTGCTACCCATCCTCTTAACCTGTATCCTCATAAGTCAGACAATGTCTATCTTCTGAGCTTCTTTCACCCTACAACTCTTTACTGGTATAATCCAGTAATTAATCAAGAATGAATTTTTATTCAAGCATCACCCCAAGACTATGAAAGACAAAACTACCAACCCCCAACTCTTCCTCAGATTAATTGGCCAATTTTCCAGATTCCATTACCCTTAAAAGCTGCTCGAAAGACTTGCCTACACTTATCTCACTCATTTCCACAATCTTCTGGATCCTCTTCAGACAGGCTTTTGTTCCCAACACTCCAATGAAACCGCACTGACCAGGGTGGTCAATGATTTAATCACTGCTAAATCTAAAGCTTGCTTCTTTCTTCAAATTCTCCAGAATCTTTCTTTTGCTTTAGATACTGTTGACCACTCTCTTCTCATATAAATGTTACAATCGCCAGGTATTCAAGACACGGTTCTTTTCTGGTGCACATCCTACTTATCTAATTGCTCTTTCATTGTTCACTTCTCTGGAACCACCTCCTCTGTTCGCTTTTCTGGATCTCCCTCCCATGTCCTTCCACTATCTGCTGGAGTACCACAAGGCTCAGTGGTTGGTCCATTGTTCTTTTCTAACTATACAACTTACCTTGGACAGCTAAGAAAAAGTCATTTGGATTTCAGTATAATCTCTATGCAGATAATACAAAAATCTACCTATCCAGCCCTGATCTCTCAACAACTGTGTTGGATTGCGTAACTTGCCCATTAAAACTATCCTCTACTTTCTGAACGTTCAAGTGCTCACTTAAAACTCAACTCTTCAGACTAGCTTGCCAAATTCCTCAATCTACTTCTTAACATTTGTCTATCCTATAACTACTTTGCTATCTGGTTTTCCTTTGTTTCATTATTAACACAAACATTGACATTTTCTTTTCATACTAAAATTATTCTCAGTCCTGTGTGACTGGATCATACAGAGTATTAAGCACTTTTACCATACAACCTGACTGGTTCATTGTGTTATATGATACCATATATGACACTGTTATATGATTATATTCGAAATCGATTGCTCCTGCCCCGCCGAGGACAGAAAATCAAAAATCCCCAGTACGAAGCCGCAGCAGTTATTGGAGATTATTTTCCCAAGCCCAGCCCTTATTCCAATCCTAACCCTAACCCTCTCATCCCTGCAGTCTGACCCTAAGACTCCATTCCCCACAGCCCATCCCTAAGACTACCTTTCCTGCAGCCTGACAATAAGACTCCCCTCCACTAACCTCACGTCTCATGCGGCGAGTCTGCGGCGTTTCCATTGTGTGCGCCGGGGTGTGTTTCTTAAATGCAAAGAATGGGTAAGTTGCCAAAAAATAATTTTGGCATACTTACCCAATCATTATGCAAAACTTTTAATTAGGCAAATATTCAAAATACAGACAGCCGAAAATGAGCTATCGACTGTCTGTATTTCGTAAATTTGAATTTCTTAGCAGAGAATGGAACCTGTGTTATATATAGCACTTGCCCTTATGTATCAATCCCCAATCCTATAGAGGCAGACAGAACCCTTTTACCCACCTATTCTGTCAGTTACCACCCAGTCTTTTTATGATTAAAAAAATTGTAATGAATGTAATCTGGCACTATATAAAAATGTGTTAATATATAAACAAATAACTGCTAGTGCCCATGAACATTCTGATTCATTCATACACACAACTTACCAGCAGCTCTGTGCTTACATTTCTACCATCTTCTGACATCATTCCGTCATTTGTTAAGTACAATTGGGAGGTTTAAAAGATCAAAACAATATGATATACTCTGACAAGATAAAAAATTATTGTCATCGAGTACACACGGACACGATATAATTCCCAAAACTTGTTTACCATTTGCTTAGAAATCATGTGACATAGTTGTAGTGTGTATCCAGCTTAAAACAGGGCTTCTCCATATTTTTTACAGTATATACCATGTCAGTTATGGGGCCTGGCAGCACAGAAGAGAGACAATATGATTTAGGTTTTAGAAATGTAGGAGATTTGGGGTTGGTCTTCTATTAAAACATCCCCAAACATAAAGCTACGGTGAAACGCATAGCGAAAAATGTGTAGATTTTATTAAATCCACTCTCTGCTATGAGAATGATTTCAATTGCTTTAATGTTAATGCTGTCTGCAGGGCTTCAAACGCCTGCATACATACATACAAGCTCAAAGGGTAAAATAAGTTTTTAGGCAGTGTGAACATTATTTTAAAGGCCCAATTACATTTTATTGTTTCTTTACTATTAAAATAATTGTACATTTAAAAAAAAAGTTACGGCCTCTGTATTGCAATGTATAAATATAACTTCTTGCTAATATAGCTATAGGTTTTACTATGCTTCAACTTGCTGTGCCCTTTCCTTGAATGGAGACACAGATGTATCATACGCAGACGTGTTACATTTTCTGGATGTCACTCTAATGCCTTTTAGACGAATAGTGGTAAGGATACATCTGCTTACACTTTGATCTACATCACAGTTTTTTAAATCCAGATATATCCTCTCCTAATGCAATAGCAAAGTCAGGCAGGATGAGATCACAGTCTGTCTCTTACAAACAAGTGATCACCCACTCAACTGTTTAACCATAGACTTCAGTTGCTGGCACCACCTGAGGCCGATATGTATTATCTTTTCAAAAGTCCCAGGCAAAGTTGTGTGTAGCACCAAGGTGATTGCTAATGTCAACACAGACCTAAGAATGGCTTTGATGTTGCAGCAGGAAGTGTCCGGCTCTTTTGTGATCAACATTACCAAGAGAAGCAGCAGAGCTTACCTTTATGGAAAATATGTTTGCACCCTGTAAGTGACACCCTTGTGCAATGGTAGAGTTATGTATATAGATATTTCTTATATTATAATATTACCATCATCTATACAAGGCAGTTGCTTATAAATAAATCATATTACCAAAACATATGTACTGAATGGGTGCACTGGTAGATGGGATAAGCATGTCCTAGTACCATGCTGTGCGCCTCGATTTACTGGTTACGTACATATAATAGCAGCTAAGTTGTAATAGCTTCAAATATTGCCCTTTCCCAAGAATAACAAGCTGGTGCAGAACTTATAAGGCAGAGATTAGCTGCCATTCCTCTGCATGAGCGAGGGGAGTGGTAAGTCGTACAGATGTTACGATACCAATTTTTGTCCGTTTTGTGGTTTTACAAAACTACTGTAACAAAAACTTTGTTTTTTATTTATTTTTTTAAAAGAAAGAAACATATCTCAGCTTGTAAAAACAGTTAAATGAGATCTGCTGGGCAACAGATTTCATATGTGCTTATTTTAGAAGTTTATACTTATGCTACAGTGCAATATATAATTTTAAAATAAGCATGACAGATTATGTAAAATATTCTGCGTTATGGATAAACAAGGAACAGTCACATTCCAGTAGCAGTCACCTAACACACACTTTTGTGTTATCTTTCAGTGTGTGTGTGTGTGTGTGTGTGTGTGTGTGTGTGTGTGTGTGTGTGTGTGTGTGTGTGTGGCCTCAGATCTCAATGTTCCAACACCACTGCATAATCCATCAATTTTCTGCTCCGCTGTCAGACAAAACATATATCCTGGCTGGTAACTGCCCATGTCACCTCACAGCTTTGAATAAGACGTTGAATATTATATACCATCTGCATATTGAAAGAGAATGATTGGATTATTTCCAGCATTAATAGTCATATTGAATGATGCCATTTAACATGATAAATATGGAATGTTAAGTTTAGCATTACATTTTAGGAAATCAAATACTACTGTTTCAGAGAAAGGCTTCTATCAACAAAATGTCACAGTTAGCAGCTGTCCCCAATTTTCCATTGGTCATGTCATATATACAGTGTTAAATGTCATGATGCGTTGGTGTAGTGTCATACAAACGCGTTGCCATTATGTACAGTGGTCAAATCATGTTGATAGGTCTATGGAAAGGAATGTAACATCATAATGTTATTGATTTACTTATTAACAGGTTTTTATATAGCACCAGCAGATCACATAGCACTTTACAATTTTTACCAATTAGTATAAACAAGACCGGGTAATAACAGACAGACTGGGTGGGTAACAGGGCCCTGCTCACAAGCTTACACTCTATAGGACAGTGGGTTTGATAGATAAGGGTAAGTGCTTTATATCACACAATGGACCAGCCAGGGTGTATGGTAAAAGTGCTCAGTGCTCTGTGTAATCCAGCCACCCAGCAGTGTTAGTAACAGAGATGAGGGAATTTTAGAATAGAAAGAAAGAGTATGCAGGGTTGTGTTAATAATATAATAGAAAGGCAAAGTGGAAAGCAAAGTGGTTTTTAATATGGTAAATATAGCTTAAGGAGGTTGAAGAACATTATAAGCTTGTCTGAAGACGTGAGTTTTAAGAGAGAGCTTGAAAGATTGAAGAGTAGAGGATAGTCTTAATGGGCGAGAAAGGTTATTCCAGAGAGTGGGTGCAGCCCGGGAGAAGTCCTGTAACCAGGAAACAGAGCATTTATCAAGTGCAGACGAGAGTTGTAGATCTTGTGATGATCTGAGACAGTGAGCTTAGATATATCTTGAGACAAGTGAGGATATGTATGCAGGTGCAGTGTTGTTTATGGCTTTATAGGTTAGTAAGAGGATTATGTATTTACTACAATTCTGTAGTAAACAGCAAACCAGTGTAGAAATTGACAGTGGTTTAGCTCTATTTGATCATTTTGCAAGGAAAATCAGTCTTGCTGCTGCATGAAATATAGATTCTAGAGGGGTAACTTTGTATTGTGGGAGAACAATCAGGAGTTATCAAAACGGGAGATGATCAGTGCATAAATGAGAGTTTTAGCAGTGTCTTGTGAGAGAGATTTTCATATCCTGGAAATACTTTTTTGGTGTATATAACAGTATTTAGAAACAGATTGTATGTGGGACAGTTCAAAGTTAAGTGTAACACCTAGGCAGTGAGCTTTAAGCATAGTTAATATTCACTGTTGTCAAAAGAAATAGAGACACTGGGTGGGTAGCTTTTGTTGGCAGGAGAAAATATTAATAGCTCTGTTTTTGAAATATTGAGTTTGAGATGGCAGGTGGACATCCATGATGAAATGGCAGAAAGTTACTGAATTACGCAGGCTAGCATGGTTGTTGATAGATCAGGAGCGGATAGGTAGATTTGTGTATCAACTGCATAGAGATGATAATGAAAACGAAATGACATATAGATAGATAGAAAAGAGTAAGGGCCCAATACCGAGCCTTGTTGTACTCCAACAGATAGTGGATGTTATTTGGGTAGGTGAAGTATTCTACACAATATGCATAGCAATTGTACAGGGTATACAACTATACTGGAGTTAAATGTTTCTCACCATTATTAGAGTTCATATAATTACTGCTAGAGCGGCACTATCAGACCACTGACAGACATGTATAAAATAATAATAATAATTTAAACACAGCACAAGCAGCGTCCACAGCTGTATACAATATTAATCAAAACAATCAAACAAACAAAAAAATATCTTTGGCCTAAATCAGTGTTTCTCAAACTGTGCGCCGCGGCTCCCTGGGGTGCTGCAACACTCTCACCGGGGTGCCGTGGAATGTTTCTGTAGTCTATTCTGTTCTATTTTTGTCTTAGGGGTGCCTTGAAAAAATATGTAGACACTAAGGGTGCCTCGAACTGTGAAAGTTTGGGAACCACTGGCCTAAGTAATAGATTGAAAAACCCTCCTCACTTTGTACATTTAAATAAAATAAACACCTGGGGCCGGATCCTCAACTACGGCCGTCTTCCACACACGGTCGTAATTTACCGATGGGTAGCTAGTGCGCATGTGTAGTAACTATTGTACATAATCTAGGTATCTTACGTATCTTAAAGACCGCATATATGCAATCTACGTAACAAAACGATACAAAGATTATGTACAATAGTTACTACGCATGCGTAATAGCTACCTATCAGCAAATTACGGCCATGTGTGGAAGACAGACGTAGTTACAAGTTCTCTTCCACTCCTTAACAGTAGAACCATAAACATATGTCAACCTAGAACAATGCAAATACGTAAAGTTTTCCTACCTACACAAACAATAGAGATATAATAAAATATGCAAAATAAGCCATTGGTATGAGTTTGAATGAATCAGAAATATGCAGTTAACATGCCAAGAAAGCATGAAGGATATGTAGCTGTACATATATACGGGGCCGTATTCAGACCTCCGGCCACATTGTATATGCGGCCGGAGTTTACCGATATGAACTACTGCGCAATCTACGTTGCAAAAATTAACGTAGATATTGTAACGAAATTACTGCGCAGTAGTTCATATCGGTAAACTCCGAGCGCATATGCAATGCGTCCGGAGGTCTGAATACGGCCCATAGATATTTAAAACATATAAATGCAGAGTAGCAATTATTTAGTCTATTTTTAAATAGCACCTTATAACATGAATAACATTGGGATTTAAATGCAATAAAGGAACAAACACATAGTATAAAACAAAGCATTGCACCCTACAAATGGAAGGCATTACAGAACACAAGACAGACTAATCATGGTATGTAAAGATATGGCCACAGCTGTGAAGCTGTCCATGTGCCTTTCTCCCTCAGACAGACAAAAGACAGTGTTTATAGAGAAAACGAAATTGATTGTAAGCAGGGTTTGTTTAGGGGGCTTGGAAACTACCAGTTTATCTTGGCAATAGTATATGTAAGGAATTTTGTTCTGTTTGATATATGTTTATATCCCATGCTACCTATTTCTCCAGAATGTTTTTACACTTAATTCTGATTGTCATGCTCTTAACCTCTTCTCTACCACCTCAGCATGTGACTAACTGTAATAGGGTAAGTTGGAGACATTATACCGTCCTTCCTCTTCTGAAATCACTGTTATATTAGCCATAGTTACTAGCCTCAAGCGCCAAGGCCTCACCTCAGCTTTTAAATTAACCCCTTTTGATGAGAAACCACTGCAATGCAGGGTACAGACCTGACCTGTATTCATGCAGGAGGTAACAAAGCATTGGGTTTCTGAACGCAAATTTACGCCCATCTGTAAAAACCGTGCAGCCCGGTTGCATAGTCCTAGAGGAACTGATGGAGCAGATAGTTAAGCCCGTGCTTACAATACAGCCAGCAAGGGACGGCAAAGGAATTAATCACAGCCATGTCCAACTGCATTTTTTCACTTAACGCATAGCAGAAGTTTGGAGAAAGGAGGCCCCACTGCCAGGCCTGCAACTGCTTTGACAAAAATTAGTACACAGATCCAGGAAGAAATATGTTTTGTTAATTTAACCCCTCCAAGTGCTAAGCGATATTTAAAAGCTGTGGCTAATCTTTATTGAGATGTGCAGGATTTTAACAGCTCTGTTAAAAATGTAATTCTTGAAGACTGTAGATGGACTTTATCAAAAGTATTGGAATTATTACTACGTAACAGCATGTGCTATATTGTCTTTAGTGGCATAACTGTCCAACGTAAGGCAGGTTTTTCTATCACAATATCTCATATTAAGGATTTGTTTTAACAGCTAGGCAACAAACACCAGAAAATTCTCATACACAGTCAGCGAAAGCTTGATTTTATGTTATGCAATCATTTCAGCATGAGTGAGTGGTGAACTCTAGCAGAGTCACATTACTTGTAAGCAAGGTCATGAAGACTATTAGAAGACATTGTGAATTACATAATGGGTTTACCCTTGTCTGTCTTGCAAATAATTTTCTTATTGTAAAAGAGATTGGATAAAAAAAATACTTATTGAAAAACAGAAGATACTGTACACTTGCAGTGGTGGCTTGGCAATAACATGTGACATGGAACATAAAAACATAGTTTATGCTTACAAAGTTAAAACAATACCATAAGGCACGTCAGCCTTAACAGAAGTTATAGCACAATCAGAGCCAGACTTTCACCTCTTTTCCGTGTGGTTGGATTTCCTATGCACGCATCCATGTGTCCTGATTGGTACGCAATCCACTGTACTCAGACTTCTAACAATTTAATGCTATTTATTTGGCTAATGGCAAAACCTTTTCCATACTTTTGTGGTAGAAAAATGAATCTGTAATATCCAAGTAGATGTACATGTGCCAACATGCTTTACTACCATAAAACGTATTGTCAAAACCTATAATGAATGCGTGCCTTTTACAAAGAGTTTTTCTACCTATATTTAATAACCGGTAGAGGCCTCATACAGTACAATTGAATAGATGTTAATGAATTGCATTACCAGGCAGGATGACTTGGCATACAATGGCATCTCACAACAAATTTAGAGACACATATTCAACCTATAAAGTATAACCTACTTAATGTTCTGGAAGATGGCGGCAAGTGGCAACTTAACCAGTAAAGAATATTTTGTTACCCTGTACTGTTCTCTACATAGAATACATGTAAATGTAATTTTAATGCCAAGTTATGAAGCATTTAATAAAGAAAAAATATTTATTTCAGCAGATGACATTTACGTAAAGTGGACACACATTTCAGAAACCCAGACTCTCCCAAAGTGAATACTACACACACAGTTTCCAGAAAGTGTCTGGCCATCTTAGACAATAAATTAGTCCGTAAAAAAACATTATTCTCGTATGAGTACGCGTATGAGATGGATTACACAAGGTAAACAATGATGGAGTTATTATTTTATCATAGAACATCTGGGATTGTAAAGACACAGATCAGCACTTTCAAAGAGACACCACTTTGAATTATGTGTTAACTTGATCTAGCAACAGGGGCTTAATGACACATCCCCACTGATGAGCGGGGAAAACAAAACAAAAAAATCCCTCCAAACTTTCACATTCTACTGTATGTTATTTAAACAACTAAATAGCTCTCAGAACATTTCCGGTGTTGCACTAGTTATGAAAATATAACTAAGCGTATGATAAAAGTGTATAGCATTGTATTTTATTCTAATTGACTGAATGAATGTGTAAATTCCCCCTATATTATTCTGAGAATAAAAGGGCATCAAAAGCTACCTTCTGCATGTTACAAACTACTTACAGCTTTTGCAAAGACTCCCATGAGCTCAGGAAATTGGTGGGTTAGAAGGGCCAGCATTGCCGTGAAGGAGCACAGGCCAGCTGTGAAGTGAATAAAGAAAGGAAGCTCCTTCTTTGGGTACACAGAGACTTCATGAAAAGCTAAAAGGAGACAAGACAAACAATGTAAAATAATGACCAATGTAATTTGATATGAAGACATATGAAAATGTCAACTGTACAATGAATGCCAGGTTAAAGGGGCAGGCAAAATTGTTATTCATTTTTAGTGTAGCATCAATGGGCCTGATCCAGACCTACGCCGATGCGCTGTGCTTACTAAAGCACAGCGTATCGGCGTCCATTCTCACCGACCCTCCCCCTGTGCGGGCGTATTTCCCCATTGCTTACGCCGGCTGAAGGCTACCCTAACTTCAGCCGGCATAAGCAATGGGTAATACGCTTGCACACGAGCATACTACCGCTAAGCCCTCCCTCCCTCATTATATTACCTCCCCCCGCCCACCTTCACTAGCCTTAACGTAGGGACGCTAGGGGGACGCCCCCTCCAGCGTCCCTACGCTGTTCCTACGGACGCCCGATCGCCGATCGAGCGTTGCCGTAGCTACGCCGGGCAACATCTGTCCGGCGCATGCGCAGATCGGCTTTTCAGCCGATCTTACCCTTACGCCCGCCGTCCTAGCGACTGGATCAGGCCCAATATATCAATTAATAGTTACCTGAGAAAAAGGCAACTCCTGCATTTAACTTCATTGAGGGGAAATCATTTGTGCTTGGAGGTGTTAATGCAAAATATTATACTAAAATAGGGTCACTGTTTTGGTAATGGTGATATGCGCTTTGTAAATAAATACAACTAGCTTTCTCAAGCCACTTTGGCGCCTAGTGCTTTGCAAGAACAGATTCTTTCCTCTCTCAAACTTCTAAATGTATATAAGGCAAGATCAAACTATATTTATATTTGTGCCGCGTACACCACCTACGCTGCAGTTTTGAAAAATCTAAAACAGCACCAGTGATACGAGATGAATACATTGCATAATATAGTAACTCCGGGCCGGATTCTCACTTGTGAATTTTTCTTGATACGAGCGTAGTTTTAGGTGCAGAGCTACTAAGCATGCATAGTAACTCTTCTACGCTATCTATGTAACTTTACGTTACGTAGATTGTATAAATGCAGTCTTTAAAGACCGCATTTATGCAATCTACGTAACGTTAAGTTACGTAGATAGCGTAGAAGAGTTACTACTCGTGCGCTGTAGCTCTGCACCTAAAACTACGCTCATATCAGGCAAAAAATCGCAAGTGAGAATCCGGGCCTCCATCAATATTCCCTGAAAATGAGCAATTTGAATATAAATATGATTAATCTCAGATTTCCACACTCTAATGCATTTCAGATAATTAAGTTTAAGCGACCTTCTGATTAAGCAACATAAAAACATTGATTCAATACATTTTCTGATCATTATAAATATAAATCTAAAAAGCTAATATTATTTAGCCCTATGTAATGTCTTGCCAAAAAACAGTTTGGTGCTTAAAGAATAAACCTACTGTATAAAAAAGAAAATTAGGTTTAAAAACAACAGAAGCCAAATTTGAACATAATGGTTAATAGAAAAAGTCAAATTACAACAATACAAAATGTCCACTCTGCCCTGTCAACAAAATGGTTCCTAATTATACTGGCATTTAAAAAGACTACAAGATATACTTCAATGAATTCATGAATAGAAGGGAACACATTATTTTCAAAAACAACATTGACTAGAGTTTATATGAAAAAAATAAAAAAAATAAGGCACCCTGATAAACAAAATATAGCAACAACTATGGACCGGATGCTCAGTTCCAACTTCATCTTAGTTTCTGAGTGTTTGATTGTTGTGTTCTGTACACACATCTGTGTTACCCAATCAAAAGCGCTGTGCTCTCTTCAGAACTAAGTCCAACAGACACACATAGCTGCAACTGCAAGTGGGTGGGACTTATTATTGTACAATACTTTATTGTCGGGCCCTCTCTTTGTGTACCGATCCAAGCTTCTAAACTATTCACAAATGGAAAAAGTAAAGGTAGGCCTTTAGGTATTGTGAGTCTGTCCACATCACAGGGGGTGGTTAGCAGAGTGATCACTCAGATGAGTGGACAGCGCACACATGCGTTTGCAGATCAGACTGTTTACACAATCCCATAGCAGACCAAGGCCTCAGATACAACACACAATTCATGAAACACACTTGGTTGGGTGATTTGCGGTCCAGTCTAATGAATTTTAAATAGGATTAAGAATCATTTTGACTGGACCAGGACTAGATGTAATGAGTGATTGTGTGAGCAAACATACTTAGCAAACGTCTGACTAACTGGACGGTCGGAGGATGTACACAGCTTTACTCAGAGATCTGATTGCTTTACATTTGGCATGGACGGTCCAATCCTGTGTGTCAACATACACATAAGTTGCAGATTTTATTTACAATATAGTTATATTGAGTTATACCAAGGCAAGATCATCGACATCCAAGCATTTCTTATAGAGAGCCCAGTAACAGAATATGTGCTCAAAATTTCCCTGCATTCTTCTGCAGTCCATTTTTTTTTTTATAAATGGTAAGTGTTTTACAGGTGTAAACAAATGACGTCTTGGCATATGAAAAGCATCTCAAATCCTTGAACGGAAATTAAGCTTATATGTCTAACAAAGCAATTAAACCCGGGCATCTTTAAGTAAGTTAAAAAACAATGGAAATGCTGTGAAAGTGTTTAAAAACCAGAAAGGAGATGTAGCTGGACTGTCGCGGTGAGCAAAAAGCCAGCACTTTCTCTAGTCTTGGAAATAGGTTGGAAATGTTTCATAGCTCGGGAACAAACTCCCAAGTTAAAAGCAAATGCGTTTTCCATCAATCAATATGTGACAGTTTCAAGTATGAATCAAATTACAAAATATCAGTACTTGGCAGTATCTAATGAGTGCTATAAAGACCATCTTTTTGTGTTTGGATTGTAGTCTGTCTAGAAAACAGCGAGAAATGGTTATTTATTGGAAATAAATAGTGCTTTGTGTGAAAAGGCTTGCATACAGATAATACAAGCCCGATCCAGAACTGTAGTTTGAGATTGATAATTCTGTACAGGCTCTCCCCCTGCATGTACAGGCCTTCCACATGCAGAACTCTGCTGTAAGTCTCTGCATGCAGAATGGGTTACATTGTCCACAAGACTTTACAATGTTTATAAGAGTTACAAAACTGACATGCCTGGATATGTCTATTTAAAATTGAGTTGTTTTCCACCTTGTTAGACATTTAGGATAATATTCTGATTTGAGATGGATTATAAATTGAAAGTTGAGTTGATTTAGTGTAAGTCTCCAAACAAAAAACAATAGAATTATTCCAATATTTTTTTTTTTTTTTTTAAATCAAGTAGCTCTGATGTTGATCATCTTAAGAAGGCAAACAAAGCATGTTAAAGTTGGATGAAATTACTGTTATGAAGAATGTATGTCCTTTCATAACATTTTGATATTCTTAATTGTTTTACATTATACTCTCTACAAACCAGAAGCCCCAAAATAAGCATCAAGGGTGACCTAATAAGTAAACATTTTTGCTATACCGATTTGCACCACGAAGCACAAAGTTAACAATTGCAGGTGTTATAAAGCCTGGGAATTTCTTGTAAGCCGCATTTTATTCCTCATGCCAAATATAGAAAACAGGTGTGCTCAAGACACATCCATTTGGGTCAGATAGGGATAACAGAGTCCCAGAGTTAGAGAATCACTTCACTTTGAGCATTACAAAGTTACACTTTATAGACTCAAAGATGGTGGGCTGTATTCACACCTAAGAAGCTCCGGCTTCAAGGTGCAGAGGTTGCCGAATATAACTAGTAGTAGTACATTTACCCAATCTACGTGCCAGTTAGGTATTTAGATTGCCTCTGTGTGGTCTTTAAAGACCGTACGGAGCAGTTTAGTTAGAAAGAGGCAGCATAATGCTGCTTCGGGGAGTGATTAGTTAGCTGGGGAGGGAGGGGGAGAGGCATTGCCCGTGTGTAGTTTCCTAAGAAGGAAAAAACGCATGGAGAGTTAAGGTAGCCCTATGGAACTCTTAAGTTCTATAAGGTACCTAAAAGCAGGGGGCTTGTTAGGGGCTGCACGAGTGAGTTAGGTGCAGTTCTCTGTAACTCACTCTTAGGTGTGAATACGGCCTGGTGAGCGTATGTGTGAATTAATGGATCATACTACTTTTTACTAACTTAAATAAAGGCACTGAAAGGGAAGAACAAAGGATACCCTAGATTTTTGGCAAAAATCGGTGCAAGTATTAAGTCTGCTAAAGATCACAGGGCTATTCCACTCTGCATCCATTACAGTTAAGGTGGAACATACAGGTGGCTGTAAAAGACATACAGGCTGTCTGGTCCACCTTTGCCCTGATGGCCAGGGTCATGTTATGTGCGGAAGAGCTAAATTCAGGCTTAAAACTACCACTGCATACAACCATGCTATAATGGAACACATACAGAAATAAATATATCTATATCCATGGAATGGCCTGAATGGATGCAGAATGTGTGTCCTGTCCGCAGCTGTGCTGGTCTGGTCTGCTATGTATGTATGTATGTATGTATGTATATATGTATATATATATGTATATATATATGTATATATATATATATCTCCATATGTTACATATAGAGGCACACAAATCAATGCTAATTCATTTCAAAGTTATTAGTTAACAGGCCATTTGAGAACATCTTGTAACTAGTCCAGCAATATAATATAGTAGCCTGTAAATATCAATTATCTACTTTAGCAATAAAAATAGGACAGTAGAAAATGCATAAGACATGATTATTAAAACTAAATAATTTGAGGAAACCTGGTTTTCATTCTACATAGCTAAGTACAGTCTAAAAAAAATATCTATGAAAAAAATAGCAACTTGTGGTTTGGTCAATTGTGTGTTTAAAATAAATCTTCCTGTGAACATGTTTTAATGCAAACAAGTTGAAAATGTTTGGTTACTGAAGACAGATGTGCCCCATGAGGACACTTCGGCAACTCAGCACCATAATGGGCAGCAGAGCTATGGCTTTCACAACCAATTGTCCTATTATATGCTTACAAGGGCAAACTGCTATTGAATGTGCTTGCTACACATTTCTAAGTTGTTTTATTTCTTTTTTTTTTTTTTTTTTTTTAAAGTTAAGTAGCAACAATCTGAAAAATATGATTTAGTAAGCAATGTGTATTAACCGCAGATCCGTTTTTTTTTTTTTTTTTTTTTTTTTTTTTTTTTAAAGTTAAGTAGCAACAATCTGAAAAATATGATTTAGTAAGCAATGTGTATTAACCGCAGATCCGTGCTGTCTAAGTATCTCCATACAGTGTATTATAAGTCAGACCTGGGCCAATACTATTGGAAATGAGGTCATTGTTTAGGCTCTATACACAAAACCGAAAGCGGCATTAGGCTCACAATGACATCACGAATATAATTATTTGCATGTTCTTGCCAGGTACATTGTAAATATCAAATACCAAAAAAATAAAATTAAAACCCTGCCCATAATTAAACAGTAGTTGTCATAACTGAATCATGCTTGCTGCTACCTTCTTCACAGGATTTACTGTTGCTACTAGACAGTGATGAGGGTCACATGGTTGATTTCCAAAACGTAGCCCTATCAGCATGGAGTTAGCAAAATGACACAGCTGTAGGTTAGATGGTTGTGGGTTGTAATGTGGGTTGTAATGTGCCCTGCTTTGGCAGAGAATATAGACTGTATGCTGAAAGATAGCAGGGAAGGCTGTACAGTGCTGCATAACATAGTGGTGTTGTATTAATAACAAATAATAGTGTGAGTGTGTACCCAGCTTTACAATAACTTTTTGAGATTAGAGTTTGTCTCTTTGTGGGGCAAAATAATGTGTCACATTAGCACCAAATTATACTTATTTATCCACTATTTACTTTAATTTAATACATTTTGGCTATTTAAATGTTTTGCATACATGAATTTATGTTATTTGCTACTGGTTCAGAGCGCTTCACTTCTTCCACATTTTGTTGTGATACAGCCTCATTCCAAAATGGAATATATTCATTTTACCCTCAAAATTCTACACACAATACCCCATAATAACAACGTGATAAAGTTTTTGGGGGAGATTTTTGCTAATTTATTAAAAATCAAAAAATAAGAAATCTCATGTACATAAGTATTCACGGCCTTTGCCATGAAGCTCAAAATTGAGCCTAATTACATCCTGACATCCTTACATCATTGATCATCCTTGAGATGTTCCTATAGCTTAATTGATGTCCACCTGTGGTAAATTCTGTTGATTGGACATGATTTGGAAAGGCACACACCTTTCTATATAAGGTCCCACACTTGATAGTGCATGTTAGAGCACAAACCAAGTATGAAGTCAAAGGAATTGTCTGTAGAACTCCGAGACAAGGATTGTCTCGAGGCTCAAATCTGGGGAAGGGTAAAGAAAAATATCTGCTGTTTTGAAGGTCTCAATTAGCACAGTAAAGGGAAGAAGCTCAGAACCACCAGGACTGCAGTCTAAACTGAGCGATCAGGGTAGAAGGGCCCTTGTCAGGGAGGTGATCAAAAACCTGATGTTCACTCTGTCAGAGCTACAGCATTCCTGTGTAGAGAGAGGAGAACCTTCCAGAAGGACATATCTGCAACAATCCGCCAACCAGGCCTGTATGGTAGAGTGGCCAGATGGAAGCCACTCCTTAGTAAAAAGCACATGGCAGCCTGCCAGGCGTTATGTTTGGAGGAAACCAGACACCAATCATCATCAGACCAATACCATCCCTACAGTGAAGCATGGTGGTGACAGCTTCATTGCTGCCAAAGTAATTTCTGACAAAGGTGCATCAACAAAGTATTGAGCAAAGGCTGTGAATACTTATGTGCATGTGATTTCTTGTTTTTTTTTTCATGTTGTCATTATGGGGTATTGTGTGTAGAATTTTGAGGGAAAAAATGTATTTATTCCATTTTGGAATAAGGCTGTAACATAACAAAATGTGGAAACTGTACATTGTAACTTACCACTCCAAACTGCCCTCAAAGATACAGCATTCTCCACCTATTTTGTTTGTCTCATAAGATTCACTGGTAAAGTATGTATGGTTATATGTTTAATTAAATAATAAAGGTTATATCATCTTTAAACATTCTTTTTTTGCTGTACATATGAGCATGGGTGTTGTTACAACCAAATCTATGTATATAACACTAAGCGATTAATGAAAATATTTGCTGTTTTCTCAGTACTGTAGCTCATTAATCAAATTGATGCTAGACACCCAATGCACCTTAGCCCATGTAGGGAATAGAAAGCACTATTTAAATAAAAAAATAAATAACAGAATGAAGGCTTTTACACATTAAACTTAAGAATAAAAGAAAAATCACCCACAATGGTCAATGTTAATTATACCACTTATGAAATAAAATCTCTAATACTTTACTCCTATAAACCCCACAACACCCCAGCCAATTGGGCATTCCACTGGGAAGAGAAAACCTTCAAAAGTCAAATGACAAGTTGAATAGAATGGCCCAAGCGTTTTACCAAACATCAAAGAATCCAAATTCATGTTTAAATATAAAAGAAAATTGGTGTTTAATCAAAAGGGTGAAGCCAGTTTTATTCCTGGGGTTGACAATTTGTCAAATAGCTTGAAGCCAAATAAAAAGGGTAGACAGCATGTAAGGGATGTGACTTTTGATGCTATAGACTTATGCATTGGCTTTCTCCAAGCAGCAGCAGAAAACCCTGCATGCAAAATTCAACAACCTTAACAGGTGGAGGACCTTCTCTTTTATTGGGCACCCCAGGCACCTCAAAATGATGAAATAAGGTATGAGCAAAGAAGAGGGCCTTGGCGCTCTCTTGCGACTAGTCTGGCTCTATAAAGAGAAGGTCGTTCTGAAAACGAGTAATGGGCTTCACACCAATGTAGGAAGAAACTGAAACTCCTAGAAAAGTTACTCTGAAATAGCACATTGTCAGCTGCTATCCAAGACAAGCTTTAGCACAAACACACAAAATGGAGGTTGCTCAAATCAATTTATAATTTAATATAGAGCAGGTGCTGCAAGGTATGGGGAATTTACACAGATACAAAAAACCGCAGCACTCTTACAGCTAACCAGCAACAAACCATAATTTTCTGTCTTTAAAATAAAAGTTTGTTACATACATTTGCAAAGATATGATAAGCTACCAGCCACTAACATCTTGGTTACATAAGCCAAGATTGTTGTGATAAAAGATGATTTAGAATCATATTAAGCTTTATTTATGCATCATTTGATCATTATTTTAACGCCAAGCAACACCTTGGTGGCACGCCTAAAACTATTCCAGAGGTAGGTATAGCTCTGCAAGCTCCCCTACACCACAAGGGCCTACAAAATATTTCCTATAAGCAGATTTCATATTTACCTGGTAAAAGTTCTCGGTCAGCATTTTCTGTACAGCCAGGGTAAGGATAAAAGAGATGACCCTTTTCTAAGGGGTATGGTAGAATTCTAAATGCTGAGAAAAAAAACAGATTACAAATCAATCTTAGAGTCAAGCTTGTAATTAATATAACTATGTGACTATCAAAAGGCTTAGAAATAAGTGCAAAATAAATGAAACAATCATGTCCAGTAGGTAGTATAGGACTTTGCAAAGTCACAGAAATGTTCTCTCTTCAAACATCAACATATTTTGTGCTCTTGTGAATAACACCAAAGAAATGAACCCAGAAATAAAAAACAGCACACATAAGAATGTAGCCTGAAGTTTAGAAGTCATTTCAGAGAGGGATAAAGTGTCTCAAAAATCATGGAATTGAACAATTAGGTGCAACAAGCCATACTCCACATGCCAAGCATATGATGTTGATGATACTTATGTCATGAAACGGGAATAGGATAGGAGCTTGGGCTTGATGTAACATTAATCCACCTCAGTCTATGAATAAGAAGTATACAGGCCTAAAGGCACACATTTTAAAAAGAAGCAAACCACTAAAAAGGATCTTGCCTCAGAACGGTTTAAAAACCATAAAATCATCCTGCTACTGAGCTAGTGTTACTTATTTAATTAACAATGTGTTGTATGGCACACAGATTTTTTAAACCAATACTATATTACACCTTAAGGGTACACATTAGAGTAACTTCACTGGTTACAAATCACTTTAAGTTTCTTTATCATCCTATTGGCGGACACTGCTGTCAAGGGGTATAGTAGGTAGTCTTGGAGTCAGGGCACTTTAAGAACTTTAGGTGTTAACTGGAATACTCCACTACTACCACTACTATGCCCCTCCCATATGGGAAGGACACCAGTTCTTTTAAGTGTCCTTAGGAATCTTGCATGTTATCTTAGGGCTCTGCTCCTGGATTTTTAATCACAAAATATGTTGCTTAGGGATGCTCTCCAAGAAGTGGATAGCCTGCAGCCTTCCTCTACTCTGGGTCCCTGAGCCGGGGGGGGGTAAGGCTTCCTCTGCCTCCCCAACGATCTGCAGCTGGATGCAGCTGGGATGACTTTTACAACTGATCTTCCCATTTCCCACCTAACTAGAACAGCTATCCTGTCCAGGGTGGTCATTAATCTGTTTGCTTCCCTGTTGTTATCTGATGGCTTGCATGAAGATAGGCCACAGGTTGCCTTGCTTTCATTAGCTAAGCACAGGAGTGACTAGGGATTTCTTGGATACAGCATTCAGGATGTAATCTCTGTCAATCATCATAAACTCATTATAGCGGCCAGGTGTATTTTATGGCTATTTAATGCTGACTCAAGCTCAGTCTTTACCCTTCAGTGGGATGACACTTTTCAGATCCCAGTGGTATCATTTCAGTGGCCACAGGGTATAAAAGCTCATTTTTGCCTGTTAGCCATATGCAGCATGAATCCAGGTTTTCAATCCATTCGTACCTTTAGTAGCATGGACCAACAGATCTCTAACTAGAACTCATCTCAGACAATTTCAAGACCAAGGGTGCAATTATACCTCAATATCGGACGGCCCTCTGAGAATCTCTAGCACAGGGCACTACGGAAGTTGGCTTTGGAAGGGATTGGTCCCTTCTCAGGAAGGAGGTTTGTGGAGGTTTTACTCCAGCCTTTATTTTACTGGTTCAGAAGCCAGACAAATCATTGTCCAATCAAGAATGCCTTAATCCTAAACACATGGGCTCCTGTTCTGGGCTTCCAGATGAAAAAATTGATCGGTCCACAGAGCACTCAATACCAGTTCCTTGCTTACCCCTGAAACTAACTACCGCCCGAGCGTTCTTCATACAGGTAATGACAGTCCTAGCCGGTCTCAGTTGTCACAGTTGCTCTATTACCCTGACAATATGTTGTTGAACACCCACCTCCTTTTATACTAATATGCCATCCTTCCCTGACAATAATTCTTCTTAAAGTGCATGGCTGGATCATAGACTTGCCCAAGTCTTCATTAATTCCCACATGAAGCACTTCGATTTTCTTGCCTCTTATTAAACACCATAGGTCAACAGGTCTAGAATTTCTTCTAGAGGACAGGGTTTTTACTCTGTTATAACAAAACCCCCAAATATCTTCTGGAAATCTTCTAGATGAGAGTTGTCCCTTCTCTGCTGAATTTAGCATTGAGAAATTAGGCTATCTGGATGTGAAGTACTATTTTATGCCCACTTTCACTCTCAGATGTTCTATAGGGAGCTCTTCAGAAGTGCCTTCTAAATTTGGGCTAATGTCAATGTTGGCAGTTTGCTAATCTTTCATCTGTGAGTTGCTTTGGTCACATATTACCATGGGTCATTTCTTCCAGTTCTGAGAACGAGCCCTGGTAACTACACATGCTTAAATCTGGGGAAATGTAAAGGGTGATTGTACTGGGTCATATGATCCTGGTGGGCATGCTCCTAGTTGGAAAGTGTGACAGCAGTAGACTACCCAAACCACTAGGGAAATTCTCAGCACTATAACCATGAAGGAGATGTTGCTCCTTGGATGTCATGTTTTCGCTTACCTATTTATGCCCTCTCTTTGGGCTTGGTTATTAAAAATAAAACACAAAACTGTGTGCTATCCATATGTGAGGGGCATAGTAGGGGTGGAGAATTCCAGTTAACACTTAAAGTTCTTAAAGTGCCATGACTCCAGGACCATCTACTATACCCCTAAGTCTACAGTGTCCCCAATATACTAAGAGAAATGGATTTATGAGTAACATAAATCCTGCAATTATTGTTGAAGGTTTGTGTTTTGTATTTCATGTATTTTGCCAGTATGTGTGTTATAAGCAACAGCAAAAAAGAAGCATATATGCACTTCATCAAAACCAGGCTGAACTGCAGTGGAGGTGAATCTGCAATGTGCACATTTCAGTGGTGATATCTCCTATTTTAAGTCTTTCCCCTGCATGAAAACTAATTCATATGAATCCCTAGAAGTGCAACATGAACTGTCCAGGAGCAGCTTTACTACATTTTTGTTGTTGCACCTAAATCTGAATAAGTCACTGTCCTCACATAGCTAAGCATTAAATCTGGCAGAAGCAACCTTTGGAAATCCAGGTGTTGTAAAACGATCAGTAACATCATGCTTTGCAAAGTATCTAGCTATTGGAGTATGCTTAAAGTTGTTGTTTTACAACATCTGAAGTAGCAAAGTTGCTTTTGGCTGTATTGAATGTTTTGTGGAAAGTGCTTTTTAAATGAAGCTTTAAATTGACCTTTGGGGTGAAATTGAGTTTATGGGAACAATTCTTAATATCAAGTCATATATGCATAAAAAGTGATATACAACAAACATCTACAAGACAAGTCAGTTCTGGATAAAAAAAAATGCTTCTACATGAGCAAAATTAGCATTTTTATATTTTTTTAAGTAGTAAAAAGCTCTTTTAATACTACCTCACACTATATAGTAAAACTCAGACTATAGAGAATTGAACAGCATTGTCAAAGTTTGGATATCTGAGTAACAAGCTATAGTTTTTAAACCACACTCAGGAGATGACATTATGCATGGCTAAATTATGAATAAGGATGCAGCAGTAACAGTGTGTTGGTGTCAAGTAGACATTAAAGTACAAATAAAATATATACCACAATTTATTGATATGTTAGTCTGCAATTTTCAAAGTGACTAAATTATAATTGGAGACACAACACACGACATTACTTGTTTTTCACAGACTGTGCTTGTTGAAAGAAAAGAACAATTTAAATGCCACGGCAATGAGAAAACTATGAAAATCATATTTTCATGTGCAAACAAAGAGATAAAAGGTTATATGTAAGTCTAATTTTAAAAACAAATCTTCATTACCAAGATCCCACTGGAATAGATATAGATAAGATGATCTCTTTGATCTCTTCTGAATAGTGCATTGAGATAACTAAATTAGTATTCCCACTTCAAACAATAACACAAGTGCTAAGGGCTCCCTTTGAAACTAATACAGGCAGCAGAGCATTCCACTGGTGCTGACAATTTAATTAACATGGGCAGGTTATGAATTTACGCAGTGAAGCAACAAACGGTACAGTTATTTAACAAGACATACTTACTGCCCTCCCATGTGCAGTGCAGTAAATTCAGTGCTCCTTCAACCCGTTTCCAGTGCTGAAGGTGGAAAAAGGCATATGCCACTGCCTCACTGTCACCCCGTTTCAGTATGTGCTCTGGTGGCAGGACCAAGCTTTTCATCTCTAGTAAGTACTACAACAGTAGACAGAAGTATAATAATAAGAAAATAAACTTACATGAGATAGCTGTTTTTTCTCCCTCTAAAACATAAAATGTAGGGATTATCTATATATTTATTTTATTTGTATCTCTTCCAATGCAGTAGAAAGGCCAATAATAAACAATAATGGAACTCTGACAATTACTGTCAACAAATATGCATTTTCTGAAACGTTTTGTACCATGTTTTCAGTATAGTATAACAAAGTTATAAGATGGATGAAACCATTGCTTTGATCATTTTAGCGATTGATTTACCCAATGTAATCTTGACAATTACCTGATCCGGCTTATATAGCATGTATCATGAGATTATTTACTAAGCTGGAGAAGTGACTTAACTTTCTCTTTACATTAAGTAGCATTGATGAGGTTGCGCTCTGGTCAAGCAAAGAGTGTTTGCTGCATGAGTAAATCTCTCTGTGCTTGCCCCAGGCGACCGTGCTGGAGGGTGATATGTTAGTTAATCCTCTGTAATCCTCTTTGTTTTATACACCAGTGAAGGTCTGCATGGATCTTCTGTGGGAAAACATCTCATGTACCCAGGGACATTACTCTTCATGGGTTTAACATGGCCTTTGTTAAGAGCTTCCAATATGGCTGTATCTTGTCACGTAAACATGGATTTGTGAGAAAAGAGTTAGGATCAGTTGGTCGTGTGAGCATAAAAACTGCAGCAGTAAACAGATCAAGTAAGACTCCGCCACATGTGTAGGGACATTATGAGAACGAGCGATCAGCTACATATGCATTAATGAAAATATAAAATGCTAATAAATACTGTTAATACAATTAAGGAAATGAGAATTCCATAAATGATACTGCGTGCAACCAGATATTTGGAATATTTTATTAAAGTAACATTAGACCCTTCTTAACCGCAGATGCCACTAAAATGCTTGTTCACTCTCTCATTATATCCCGTCTCGACTACTGCTACATTCTTCTGGTCCATCTCACTCCCCTATAATCAATATTAAATGTCATAACCAGATTCATCTTCCTCTCAAAACGCATTGCCTCCAATTCCCCTCTATGTCTATCTCTACACTGGCGTCCTGTCCCTTTCAGAATTTTCTTCAAGCTCCTCACCACAATTTACAAGGTTCTCTCCTCCACCGACCCCTACCTCTCCTCCCTTATCTCCATCCACACTCCCCCCCTACCCCCGACCCCTCTGGTCTGCTGGTGACCGCCGCCTCAACACCAACCTGATAACTACCTCTCAGTCCCGCATCCAAGACTTCTCCAAGGCCGTCCCTCTGTGATGGAACAACGTACCACAACCAGGCAATCCAATACCCTCCAAACCTTCAAACACTCCCTTAAAACCCACTTCTTCAGGCTAGCTTACCCTTCCTCCACCTAAGATTACTTACCCTCCCCATCTTCATCCCTGTGTCTCCTATTTCACCCCCTTCCACTTAGCATGGTAGCTCTAATGAGAAGGACCTTCTCCCTCCTGTCATCACTCCTCTATCCTGTCCTCATTAATTCCCAATTTTTCTGTCTACGGTCTATCTCACTCCTTATTCACCTGCTCCTACACACATATTCTGCATCTTTATTCCCCATACATATTGTTCTGCTATGTTTGTACTGTATTTTATTTCATGCCATGATAAAAGCAACACTAATGCCAGCCACCCCCACCCCCACTTACTCTCTCTCAAATAATACCAATAATTTTATAAAAGGACATTATTGAAGACTATCATATAGGTAAAAAAAGATAATACTGCTGCCAATGACAACCATTAGACTCTAGCAGACATGTTTTACATAACAAAGATGTTTTGTTGCCACGGGTAACTGAATAAGTATTAGTAATGATTTGTAACTAATGATTTAATCATACAGATTAGATCAAATAGACTTTATTATCTGATAGTGCTTATCACACATCCTACATGGCTAGTGACAAGCTAATCAATGGAAATAAATATGACTACACATAACAGGTCAGAAATAACTGTACCTGGAACATTACTGACCTATTAAACAGTTCATAAATACACTTTGCCAAGCTGTAATCACAGGGAAGAGACTGCAGTCTCACACAGTATTATCCTCCACCCACTCCCCCCTTTAATAATCAGCTAGAAAAAGAATAGGCATCATTACATAGTCCATTGACATATGTAAGCTGACACACGCTATGGTCGTAAAATAAAGGTTTGGAGATGGAGAATGTGTGTGTAAAGTTCAAAAGTTCAGGTTGCTTCTCCTGATTTACGGCATGAACCTATATTTTATGTTCTAAATTACAGTGCTCTCTCCCAGTATGGGAGAATTGCAGATTCCTGATGAAATTATTAGCCATTTTTTTTGTAATTTACAGCTGGTGACATCATCAGATGAAATCCAGAAACCATAAGAGACAAGGACAGCAATGCCACCAAAGTTTCTTTTTGCTAACAAATTAGTGCATATCGGCAGGGATGTGTTTTTATTTTGCCCACATGGAAGCAATAAAATAAATGTATAAATAAACAAACAAGAGCTGCTAAACAGACCACATCTACTTTGAAAGATCACTATCTACATTGTAGATTAAAGACTTTGTAAACCTTTCACCTTTTAACTAGATGGTCTACTCAATCTATTTAATATTTAATTTA
>WWET01000124.1:223000-237196 GCA_011038615.1 Limnodynastes dumerilii | reverse complement strand
CAATGGGGAGTCAAAAATGAGCTTTACTTTTAAAAAAAAATTCCTTTATCTATAAGGAAACCAAATCCAAGCATTCCACAAAGTAGATACCACAGCAGGAACTGGCAAGGCGCAATTAGCTAGCATTAAGAAGACTGCCACAGGTCATGTCAGTACAAGATACTGCATACCTGCTTCATTTGATTTTAGGGAGTTTTATTTAACCTTACCAAAGAAAGTGGGGACATAATTTAGAATGGTAAAAGATGTTATGTGTAATTTACATGACATTTTTTAATGCTTTTTAATAAATAAATAAGCAATGTAGTTTTTGGTTGTCAATTTATTTGGACAATCCAATCCTCTGTTCTGCATATTCAATAAGGGCGAAAACCAGCAAGTTGAGAGGTAGTGTATATTTGATCATAGGGTGAATATTTGCATAACCCTTTATAAACGTATTGGTTCTACCCAAAAAATGATGGAAATGGCAATTATCATCATAGATTACTAGGCATCCACAGAAACGTCCAATATTATGTGAACAGTGTATGGGCCAAGAAAACAGCTGTGTAAATTATCCATTAGAAAAACAAGAATTAGCTCTATAGAGAAATCTGACCTCCCCTCCGAGCCCTGTAATCTACAATTCTACAGTAGCAATACTGTATCTTATTTAATTCACAGAATGCATGGTAGTTGATTAGAAAGACAGCAACATATGATGAGTCAGAACCTTACTTTCATTTACACTGTGACTTTTTTCATCTACTAAGGAAAAGTGTTGGTGATGTGTAACAATGTACATTCACAGAATTGGTAAGTAAAAAAAAGGAACTAGGACATTGGGTATTAAAGGATTTGTTACTTAAAAATCTTGTTTTTGAGACAAAAGTAGGCCACACACTTGCAAGCATAGACTTTAGTTACAGGTCAAAACGTAGTTACTTTTAAAGGGCATTATTGTGGAATGTGTCATATATGTATTAAAATGTTTTTTGGGGGGGAGGGGGGAATAGAGATAGAGAGAAGGACCATACATGTGAGTGGAGGTTTGCACTCCCCTTGCAAATACAGAATTTGCAAATTTGCACTTAGTTGTGGTGTAGCACAACACAGACATTGCCGCTACCCACCCCCCCCCCCCCCCCCCCCCCCCCCTTCAACAATATACATTATTCACAGGGCAATATTATAGAAGTGTAACAAAAATCAGGTAGAGGAAGAGTCTATTTTTTCAGTTTAGGGAAATTGAATTTGCATATAGTAAAAGCTATAAAGTTATGCTTCAGCAGTAGAGATTTCTGAAGAGCTACTCAGGTACTTAGAGACAAAAAGTATATTCTTCCAGTCTTCTAGCAGTAACCAATCAGTTTCCTCCCAGGGTTTCCAGCAGGTGTTCAGAACACCTTAACCAATGCTTTTGGGTGCCTATAGACTAAATCAATATTCCTAATAATGCTTAGTGTGCCCTCTCAGGTAACCACGGGAGCAGATAAAGATATATATTTTTATATTTATTATTATAAACAAAAATCTGCTTCCAAAATCACACTCTTCTACTTAGCATTGATAATCATCTTGCAATAATATAGCTTAAAGGGCATGGACAAAGAAAGTGTGAATTAATTTCTAGTATGGTAATGTCTAGAGGTATAAGAAACAAACATTCATTTTTTTTGAATAGATGTTTAGTTAAAGTTAATAGTTTTCAATCTTCTTTCAATAAACGTCATTATGTGTTGACTCTTTGCTTCAGTGTTCTTAGACTAATTAGCTAATAACACATTCACCATGTGAAAGCCTGAAGTTGACTTAATACAGCAAGAGGTCTCACCTGGATTCACTTCGCTGATAATTTAAAGAGAAGGCTCTTTAAGAAATATAATAGACTAAAATACACAGGGATTTCAGAATACAATACATAGGGATTTCAGTGTTCAGTGATGTTAAAAGAGAACACTTTCATTGTGGTAATATACATACATCCCCCATCCAAGCAACTAATTATAACTATATTCTTGAATTCATGACACATAATTACGTCTTTGTTTCTGATTTAAATTTTTTTTTTTTTTCAGTATTCAATATTTTCTCTTTATCTTTCATCATCCAACCCTGGTCCTCAGGTACCACTAACAGTGCATGTTTTCCAAGTGATATAGGGGTAGATCCAGACCCAAGTGCTTGTTACGTTTCATCGCGTAGCGCATTTACGCTAGCGTATTTTCTATGCACTTCCCTAGGCACTCCCTTCACTCCTACGTACTTTGGCCGTTTTACACTTGCAAAACCCTACCTTACCTTTTCAAAGTGTAACTGCTGACGTACGTAAAGGCTTCCCGTGCGGTAAGTGCCTAAGCACGCCCATTCTGTATGATTTAAATGTCTCACCCGCCTCTGAAGTGTCATTACGGGTGTCATATGGATGTCACAACCCTTCAGTTGTAGTTACGCTGTTGATACGTGGCTGGTACGTACGTTCAGAGTTACGTGGCGTTATATCTGCCATGCACATGCGCAGTAAATACTAATACTAAATTCCAAAATGGCGAATTTACGTCAACGGCTAGCGTAAAATCGCTCGCGTACGTAGTTTTGGATCAGGCCCATAATGAATACCACCTATGGAACTTTTAAAATGTGTCAGTCAGTAATGTACACACCTGTGCTCCAGCAAGGCCTGGAAATCATGCACTGTTAATGGTACCTGGGTTGGGAAACACTGATCTAGGGCAATGCTTCTTAACCTTTTTGCAGTGCGTACCAGTTACCATTTATGGAATCAGATCAGGTACCACTGAGCAATCCCATACCAAACTCGTTACTTCTTTTACATCTTTTTCCAAACCCACGCTTTCTTATATATTTTCTTATATATTTGTGTCATTATCATGCAGATACATACCCACTACACGTATATATTTTATTTCATATTGTTGTAGTAATATTCAAATCAATATTTTATGTAACTCATTCAGTCCTCATCATAATTTATCAAATATACCCTCTGCCATATAGTATTGCTCAGTAGCCCTGTGTACCACCAGAGAGTGATTCATGTACCACTGTAAGTACCACTGGTTGAGAACCCCTGCTCTAGGGGACACTGAATCTCTGGAGTTTAAATAATGTGCCCCATATCCTCTTGCCAGGATTTCCACTTTCAGCTCCTCAGCCTTTATGGGAATTTTAAGAGGTGATAATCTGTTGTAATGCTCTGAAATTATCTCACCTGTAAGTTGTAACACTACTCCAGAAATTCATTTATGCATGGAAAAAAATAGATTTGGCTTATTTGTCTCATCATGTTATACAGTTAAAAAATAAAGTTTTTAAAGTTTATAATGTATACATCATCATTCTACAGAAAGAGGTCATGTATGCCTATATCTCTATGCAGAGATGTTGTGGGTGGAATGGGGCATTACAAGGCATAGCAAAAATAGAAGAACATTCTTTGTGAACCAACCTCTCAGAAACAGTCCTGGCTTTTAATAGTGCTGCTGTGTAACATATTGTTGAGGACTTTGGAAGACTGATATCTGCAATAACAAAAACAGAAACATTTATGCAAACAACATGTGTGAGTGTGTGAGTGTGAGTGTGAGTGTGTGTGTGTGTGTGTGTGTGCGTGTCACCTCTTGAGGATAATTGACTGGCACCCCTGCCCTTGCAGACAAATACCTTTCCTTTTTAACTCCGCTAACAGAGAACACATCTTCACAGACTAATATCACAGGCGAGAAAGCAAGAGGTTTTTGCTTGTATTTTGGCTGGATTGTAATGGACACAACAAACAAACAGTTAACATGGAGCCATTGAAATAATAACTCTTGTTGAGAATTGTTTCAGGTCAGTATCTAAGTAACTAACAGAAACTGGTCCTGTATGATCATTTTATCTTATTATTGCATGCTATGTTTTTGAAGTAATATCATCAAGTGTTTTCTACCTGTTTATTGTCAATTGAAGACTATAGTTGCAGTGACATCCACAGGCCACGTGAAAGCACTACCTCGGATAGTTACAGGATCATAACATAAATATATTGCATCCCTTTAGACGGGTGTGGGTCGCTGATGCGTACAGCCCTTTATCGCAACTGGCTCGCAGAGGCAAAGCAATCGATCCATGGAAGACAAAAGACGCTGCTGCAAATGGGGAGTATGAATTTAACTGCGATCCTTACTCTAATCTACCATTCCATTACCCTAACCCTCCTTTCCACGCAGCCTGACACCAAGACTCTCCTTCCATTACCATAACCCTTCCCCTTCCATTACTCTAATCCTAAAGTTCCCCTTTCATTACCCTAACAATCCCTTTCCCGCAGCCTAAACCTAAAACTCCCCTCCCTGCAGCCTAACGATTAAACTCCCCATAGAGTGTTACTCACCTCTCAGGGCAGTGCAGCGGGTGTGATGGGCTTGCTGCTGCGTTTCCGAAGCATGAACGGGTAACTATACCAATCGGCATACTTACCCAGTCTAAAAAAAAATTCCAAAACGCTGGTATCCACTTTATAAAGAAAAACCATTTCGCGGCGGCGACTCCCTCTGCCTTTAGACATATATTGCTGCACATTTTTATTTAAAAAAAAACCCCAAGTGGCATGAAGGGTATGACCAGTGGCACTTCTGGCATAAACCGATGTGGCTAGGTCAATGGTTAACAAGAAAACAGCAGAAGGTGCCATGGTGTGGAAAAACTACTGGTCAGATGCAAGTATCAGATCTCTATGATCAAGCTGAATAAGCCACAGAAAAACACAGCTTAACATAGTTTGTTGCCCGACCTCTGTGACCAGAGCTGGGAGGTCTCCCCCACCTGATACTGAGAAGCAGACATCAGGAAGCATCAGTGTTCCAAGTGCCGAATGCCAGACTGTCTCTACAGAGTCTTCCCCACCCAGAGTGCCCAGAACAGTTGGAAAGGGTCAGGGCCTTTTTCCCTTTCTAAATCAGGGCTCAGATTTCTCCAGAAACCAGCGAGTTTCTCAATTTCCAGTCCTGATCTATGAAGCCTGGAGGCCAGCCATCTTTTTTCAATTGATAGGCTAGTCCCACCTCCATTGTATTCAGGAGCTCTAGTAGGCAGTAGAAGAAGAGTTTTTCTATCATAGATCTTTCACATTGCAAAAGCACTTCCTGTGTATTTTATCTTCACCTGTATGTGTTAGCTCATCCTAGCAGCCTAAAAGACACTATTAATCTCCCATTTCCCATGCAGTGACATACTTTATATATGCAGCACCATCTTCTAAGCCAAGTACTTGCCTAAGCTACATTACCTACCTCCATCTACTTATACTGCAATGATCTTATTGGGGAAGACAACATTTTAAAAAATAATAAAAATTTAATAATAGTAAAAATGTTAAAGATATCAGTGATATCATGTAATGTTGTAAATGTAAATATGTGAATCTTTTCCCTCTAGCACAAGCTCCAAAATCCTCTGTCATGTCCTTAACATCTGACAGAAGCCTCTATTGCTAGCCCTAACCATCCTGACTTTAAACCCCAGGGTAATCTTGGCAATAATCCCTCACCATTAAATCATGCAACAATTGCTCACAGCTCTCAGGGCTGACCTAGCCTCAGAAATGAGAATTTAAAGTGGAGATAATTAAAAGTGGGGGCTGCGCAGACCATCTTGAGACTAAAATGGAAGAACTGTTTGCTTCCCTCAACAACCTGATATCAGCTCATGATATTCTCCAATCGGGGGTCACCTTTCTTCATGACAAAGCAGCAGACTTTGAGGACCAGTCACAGTGTCACAACATCAAAACCCGTAGAAGTTTCTAACATGGGATTACAATATTTTCAGTAGTCTATATCAGTAGTCTTCTCCCAAATGCAAGAGATTCCGACCTCCTCATCAACGGGATCCACCATCTTCCCAAGCCTCGTACAGCAGGGAAATTAGTCAGAGATACAATTATTTCATGTGAAAGAACAATTTATGATAGCTGCTAGATGTGAGGAGTCAACTAGAAGGGCTATCTGATTTGTCGGCGGAAACTTTGGCTTAGCATTGGTCCTTACAACCCCTGCACTGAGGAATAAGGACATCTTATACCGCTGGAGGTTCCTGGTTAAGCTCATGGTGCACTATGAAGGTTCCACCTATGTCATCTCCTGAATGCAGGAGTTAAATTACTACTGGAATAGAATATATCAGTGGATACTGGTCTTACAGCTACTAGAAGTCCACTTCAGAAAGATTGGGATCAAAGTGGAGTAGCAGTCTAACACGATGGCTTTCCAGCTATGGTATAGAGCCGGTGCCTTGCTTAATTTAATCAGCAACTTTAATCTGTTCAAATGTTATTTTCTATTGTTCTTCTGTGTAAAGTAATTCATCTATAGTTCCTTGATCATTTCTAGCCTTAGTGTTGGGCACACAATTATAGTGTTCATTGGCACAATATTTGGTGCTGTCTAAGTTATGCCTTGTTTGGTCTGATTTGTTTTGTTATGCTATCCTTTTAGCTCTGTACTAGTCTGTATTGTTTGTTGGTCACAATACAGACCATTGTATTGAGCCAACTCACTGCCCCACCCTTTTTGTCCTTTTTAACTATCCCTTTGGTTTTTTTTTTGGTTCTTCTTTATTTGGGACATACATTATAGTTACCTGTAGCTTTGTGCTCACCAATAGTAATACCTTACTAAGTTCAACCCTAAACATGATCATCTACAAAGGTCTAATTCTTGTCTTTGAATGTTATGGGTTTAAATCCCCCATAAATGTAGCATGGTATTATACACTTCATAAATATAAAGCAGATAATGTAGCTGTCCAAGAGATGCATTTCTCCTCTAGGAGTCCTCTTCTCTTTAGCGATAATCAGTACCGGATTCGATTTCCGGGATAAGGTATTACATTCATTGCTGTTATTATACGCAACGCCTTCAGCGATGGTGTTGTGCTATCTGTTGGAGATTCGGAATTTGATCAAAAAAACAATGCAACAGCATGGCCTAGAATATAAGAAGGAATTGCCATTTCATCTGCAAGGAATAATATACAGGAGTAATTTCCAGGAGCAGTTTATAAACAGGTGTCTATATGGAAATATAAAGAAATCAGTGACATCCACAGGCTACATTATATGTAATATATTATATACATATAGGTTTTTAAGAATTTAAGATAAGGAGGATTGAAACAGAAGGTAATGATAGTAGAAAGTGTTCACTCAGCCTTTTCTACAGTACTTCAACACACAGGTGCACAATAATGGTGTGAAAGGTTAGTAATGCTGGGGAAGAGGATAAAAGGGCTGATTGTGGTTTTGTGTGAAGTGACCAATGCCAATTACGGTCCAGTAACCAGAAAATTCCTTATGTGTAACCAGAACCGGGTTGTTTTGACAATATACACACATACATAAATATATGTATAACTGAAAGACTTCCATGGTACTTTATATCAGAAAATAAAACCCTTTCCTACAGGAGACATGAAGAAAGCAAGCAGAATCTGCAAAGGAGTTTACCGTCATACTTAGCAAGTACTGCCTGAACATCCGCATAAGCCTGAAGTTCCAGCAAAGCCTCAAGCAGGTTTTCATGGATATTTACCATGCTGAGGAGAGGAAACTCTTTCATTAACTGCAAGTAAATACATCAATTAGATAAAACAAATATATCATTACTTTCACAGTCACATGCAATTATTCATTTTTCTAGTGCATTCAAACGAGTGGAAGCTAATTAAGGTACATTGCAGTCTGATTAGTAATTGCATAGCTTGAGTAGATTTAGTTTATGCTTTGCTTATTATTAATGGGCAGTTTTGATATATCGCTTTTCAGTGTGACAATCAATCAGGCCTGTAATATGTTACACACATAAACTGTTCCACATCCAATATTTCTAATATTATAGCTTACTGTTGCAGCGTGGAATTACAGAGGCAGATGGAAGAGTTTTGTAAATAGTCTGACTTGTGGGGAATTTCTGAAATCTTTTTCCATACTTTTAGCAGGCATCTAGGTTTCTTTAATCACTTTAATTGTAGTTTCATATTTGGGGAAAATGCATGGTGAATATGACCATCTAAAGCAGATTTTTTTTTTTTGCAGCTAACCTTTATGTTGACATTCAATTATCATTTAGGTTGTTAACTATTACAGTGCCTATTAAGTTGTATTAAACCGCTGCCATTGTAAAATATTGCACAATAAGATTATTTTTCAGGGTGTCTTGCTAGTTAATAATTACCTACTCTACTTTCATCTACAATTAATATAAAAAGAATCTTTATTTACATGGGTAAAATGAACAAATCATGAACCTTTGAATAAGGCATAACAAATAGCATCCAAGATGAGAAAATGTAATTATTGATTGAAGAGAGTATCCTCTATTTTGGGAGAAAGTACTCTGGCACAACGTGACTGTTCCCAGACTGCAATGGGTGAGCTTGTGGTTTTGCCACATATATTTGATAAACAGGCATTTAGTAGGACGTGTCAGTCCTATGCTGTATTTTTAGCATGTTTGAAGACGACTATTTTAAAAGACTATTTATGGGAATACAGCAGTAGCTGTCAAAAGAAATAATTGTTCTAATTATGTCAAGATGATGTATATTATGGTTTTAAAGCAATTACATCCCTGATAATTATGCTGAGAAACACATGTTTGTGTTTAGTTTTGTGATATATATCGAATTGTCTTTTATACTTTTCAGTTGAATATTAGACTAAAAATCTTAGAGTGTAACCGTGTACGTCAAAAACCATACCTAATGTCTATTAAACGGTTGACGTAACTCCCAAACACCGCCATCAACAGCCTTGTTTTACCAATAAAGTCATGTTAAGTAAATAAGGCAGCAATTTTACAAAACATCATTATTAATACAGGCACACAGGGAATTCATGCTCAAAACAAATTACCAGCAAGCAATAAAACAGTCTCTACAGGCAGGACAGAAGTTGACTGAATCAGGGCCCCACAGCAAGGAGACAGGGCGGAGGTGCCGCACCGCCAATATCCCACCCACCATCAAACGTGTGTGTAGGGCAGAGAGGCTGAAAGCTTAACACAGAGCTCAGCACTCCGTGCTTGAGTGATGAACGTTGTTTATAAGTACACTGCTAGCAGCTCTCAGCAATCACACATGCACTGCTGAGCGCTGTCTCAAGATGCCAGCCTCTGACAGCTTGCTTAAAGTTCCATGAGTACAGGGTGGGCTGCTGCCACAGACTCCCCTTCTCCTCCATGCCCCATAGCAGCCCCATGCATTCCAAGTGGTTAAAACGCTGTCTGCAGGAAAAGTATAGCAAACAAATAAAAACATGGATGAAAACTAAACATAAGGAATACTTACATCTCTCATTATTTTAACAGCTTCCCGTATTCTTCCTAATTTCCTTGCACACATAGCAAGCCTTCTTTTTGTGTAGACCAAAACATTAATGTCTCTTTCTGTGTATAAAATGAAAGATTAACTCTTTAAAGTACTGACATGTACTGAAGTGTAATCATGGCAATGTCAATAAATGTATTACTCACTATGCTGAGCTTCATGCTGTGAGCTTAAGTGCTGCTGCTGCTGAGACTTCCTGTAGGCAGCCTCTGCTGCTTTCAGGGCTTGCTGGAAGAGCTTTTCTGCATCAGAGATGGTTGTGGCCTCTTCCTCTGCCAGTAAAATATATGCTGTGGCACAGCTATGTGAGGAGGTAAACACTTGTTACAGCCTGAAGGACAAGCAACACATATACATTTAAAGCACAGACATATATAACGTTTTTTCCACACATCATGCACATTTCATGGCTCTCTTTCTAGGAGTCCAGGAGTAAGGGATGAATGGCCAGTAGGTGGAAATCAATAAACCATGAACAAGGCCAGAAGATGAGCATTTAATATAGTAAATTACAATAGTTAAAAAAATTCTGTTGGTAATGTTTTGCTTTTTAACATGAAAGATATCTGTGTAGTGACAACATGATGATTTAGATCAGTGTTGGCTAACCTGTGACACTCCAGGTGTTGTGAAACTACGAGTCACAGCATGCCTTAACTGCAAAAGCATAGCAGATACCTGACAAAGCATGATGGGAATTGTAGTTTCACAGGTTAGCCAACACTGCTTTAGATGATAATGATGGGGCTGATTGGTATGGGGTAAGGACAAAAACAGGTGCAAGTGCACAGCTCGGCTAAACCATTTTGCAAAGTAAGTGGAGCTAATTAATATTAAATCTTTCACATGCGAGGAAAATACTTACATTTTGCATATAGAACTCAAATACTGCATAACTTTATGTTATAACATATAAATTAGAGATTAGCTAAGAAACGTCATCTCTTAATTAGAATTCTCGTTTGACAATTAAAAATGTCCTCATGTCTACACTTGCACCTAAAAAAAAAGTATAAGCCCTGAAGACCTTAGTCTTAGCTGTCTATAGTCTTCAAACGTTGATGCTAAATAATTGCTGGTTCTATCCACCTACTATAACACCTATTAAAGTCATTACTTACTCATTAGACACGCCCAGAGCTTGGTAGGCCGCTTTTACTCGTGACTGAGGACTTCTCTCTCGCCATGCTTTTTCCATAACTGTTATAAAGTAAAAATAAAAAATGTGAAGTCACGAGATTCACCAAGAGTTCCTCCCAGCATGGTTTATTCAGCAACACCAGAAATAATAAAAATAGAGACTATGACAGTTCCTAAAACAAACAGAGCCAGCAGCAGGACTGTGTGTCGCACCAATTCAGATGGACTACAGCTACTTTTCAAAACCACAAAACTACAAGTTAGCCTGGAAATGAGAATTTCTAGCAATGTGTGTACACATTATGTAGCTATGTGCTATCCTGGTCTATTGGTAACCAGGTGTCATCAGAAAACATACCTGTCTTGTTCTAGTAATTCCTAAAGAGTCTGAATACTGATACAGACACTGTGAGATCAAAAAGAAAAAAATTCTAATTACTTCACGTGAGAAACTATTTATGGGAATCTATTTAGTTGCTATGTAATTGAGAATTGAGGTGAAAATATTTTGGTTTACCTGTAGAAAAATGACATATTAGTCTTGACTTGGCATATTGGAGCCAATACTCTCTTTTAGAGCAACACAGGCACATTCCTCTTATGTAACAATTCACCCGTGTACTGAAAACCAATATTTCCTGGACGTGAATGGATTTACATGAGCCTATGATTTAGCAATACCCAGGTAACTTGATTTATGTTCTCAATGAATGATTTAACAAATATATGATTGTAAGTCACAGTGAAGGCATTCTCCCACAGATAGAGGAGTAATAAGTAAACATCCATCATCTATGTATGAGCAATCAGTGGGGCTGTAAAATGATTGTTTTTCAGCTGGATTACATAAATCCAAGACAAGTTCAAAAAAGTGATAGATAACCTGAGGGACAATAATGCCAGGGAAATAAAAGGATTGAACACATTCCATTTTTCTAATGTTAGCTATTCCTAGAACCATTGCAGATTTTCCACCACGTTATGACATATTATAGCGTGGCTGTATGAATCCATTTTCTCTATATTCTTAACGTAGTTGCAAAGTTGATGGTCTCAAGCTTCTCTCTTGAATTCATATCAAAGAAGAAAACTTATCACTTATAAAAAAATATTGTGAGAAACATTTTGAACATTTATTTAGAATATGAAAAAAAAAGAAAGAAAACAAACCCACCTGCATCACATGGTCGGATGGAGTCAGTTTCACATGTGAAAAACGTCTGGTGATCCTGTGCCGACAAATTCATGTCATGATACGTAAGAGGTACCTTCCCAGTTACCCAGGTGTACCTGAAACACAAGTCAGACATGCAAAGGAGCATTGAGGAGAATAAAAATACTGGCGGTCACATTGCACATCTCTCATAACATATGAAGGAGGGGGGGAGACAAATGTTAACACTAATGCTTTTTAGTATTCATTTGCATCTGCAATATTGCTAGTCTGTAATTTGGGGCAATATTCTGCCTTTTAGGCCTGGTTCACTAAAATTGGTGCCAGTGACTGTCCATTAATGGAGCTGCAAGTGGGAAGCCCAAGCAGTGGAGAGACTGAAAAATGTAAAAATATTCATTTATAAATTATTTGGGGTGGAACAAACAGCTTGGTAAATGTATCAATACTGACAATAGACCAAACGTTCACTTAGACAACTGGAGTTCACATCTTGGCAAAACACCCTAAATATTCTGCTGCTCTATATTCAAATTACATCTACAACAATAGACTTTAGAGAAAAAAAAAAACTTATTGTAATAATACAACCCCACAAGACTGTCCTATTCCACCATTACATTTTTATATGACATCTTATCATCAACCTGTGTAAAAAGTTTTGCAGACTATTTCTCAATGGGGAGATTTATCATTTCTTATTACATGTCCACCATGGAGTTGCTGGTGATATCCAGACAGCCAGAGCTGGAATAAATTATATAGCAGGGTAGATTAGCTCACTCTCCGCAATACAATGAATTAGCACGTCAACATGAATTTAAATGTTTAACATACAATGTACTAAAATGTAACCAAATGTAAGAAAACATTTGCTCAAAACACCACATGCTTTCCTTCCACAGTTCAGAAATAAGACAACACTGATCCTGATTGGGACTGTACTGAAATAGGGCAATTTTTAGTGTTCTCACAAGTAATTTCTATCAATATATATTACTTCTCAAACAAAAAAGAATTTATAGGTAACAAAGGTAACCACTGCTTCCAAGGAATGTACTGAACACGGACTCCTAAAAACTCCTTACAAGTCACACCAAGTTTGTTATATTTGTAGAATAAACACTTCAGACGACCAATCACATGTAATCACATTTTTTTTTTTGTCCAGAGAATGTATTCATAGTACAGATGAATAAACGGTCACAGATCACAAGACTACAGATGCAAATTAGATACTATAGACTTACCTATTAATAATGGGCAAAGTTATTTATACCATGTCCACACTGCCGCCCCTGCAATATCCCAATCCCGGGTTATTGCCAGGGCACACATCAGCCTAGCTCCTCAGACCCCATTCACACTGCTGCTTAGACACGGGAAATTCCCGGTTCACACTGAATGGACCTGACCCGGGACTCGTTATCAGCAGCATACTATTGACGTTATTTATTCTCACCCCCATCCCCCCGAATCAGCTTATTTCAGTGAGACCTGGGTTGAAAACCCGTTTTGCACCGTTCACACTGGCGGCTACCCAGGTCGGACTCAGGAATACCCCCCATATGTCTTGGGCCTAATTCCCGGGTCAGTAAACCCAGGTAGCAGCAGACACACACGTTCACACTGAGCCATGACCCAGGTCGTCAGGGCTTGCCCCAGCAATATCCCGGGTTTTTGGCTCAGTGTAAACGTGATATAAGACAGCCAGGGTAGTAGTGCAGTGCACAGTTCATCCTTAGCATTGCTTGGTGTTGTTGTGTGCTCAATATTGCATAGTTTTACCTGTTTACTGCATGGTGCTGCTTTCAGACTATATACAGAAATTTCTTGCAGTGTCTAAGGTTAATCCCTTCACCCTCAGCAACTCCTTATTTATTGTCTTTACTCCTTGTTTACTGACTGGTACAGGGAATTCTGATGAGTGTTGGGAAAGGGCACCAGCAAGTTGCATGTGATGCTGGATTGAATGTGACACTTCTAAGTGTATCGACATGCACCTGCTGCTTGTATGCATGCATTTACAAACTAAAATACACACAGCTCTACATGAAGCATACAATCTCTAATAAGATCATTGGTCATCGTAGCTGATAGAGCTTAATAATTTATTTGTCTTTATTTCTTCTTGAACTACTGGAAGAAATAAGATTCACTTTTTATTTTAAGTGGCAACAGTTAAATACAATTAGCCTTTAATTTTGTTATAAATTATTGTTTTTATTTCCCATTTTTATAACATTTATCTGTGTCCAACTTTAATGGAGCTTCTATATACTCAGCTGTGTAGTAAGAATAATCAAAGTACTTTGCTTTGTTGTCTATAAAATTGAGCAATATGCTCTGAAAACAGTGGCCACTGGCAAAAACCATCATCAAATCCTACTGAAAGTAAAGCCTTTTTTGTGGATTTAGCAAACTGGATTAAATCCCATTTACCATTTGCTTAATAATAATTATTATTATTATTATTATTATTAATAATAATAATAATAATAATAATAATAATA
>WWET01000124.1:135358-158753 GCA_011038615.1 Limnodynastes dumerilii | reverse complement strand
TTGGAGCAGAGAAGAGCAACTAAAATGGTGCATGGCCTGTGTCACACACCATACAGAGAGAGACTAGAGGAAGTAACATGTATAGCTTGGAGCAGAGAAGAGCCTGGGGATATGATAGCAGCTTTCACATATATCAAGGGGTGTAACCAGGTAACCCTAACCCCTGAAATTTGGGCAGGTCTCCCGCTATCCCGGGAGAGCCGGCAAAACTCCCGCAAGCCCCACCAGCCATCAATTATTACTGTAAACCCTAGTGTTACTAGGGATGTGCGGGGCTTGATGATGTCATCAAGCCCCATCCATTCCACGAAACATTGGAGATTACAGGAGTGATTGACAGGGGGCGGGGCCTAATGACACGATTTGCATAAAGCCCTGCCCCCTTGCAGAAATCCATGGCTTCCCCCTGGGTTCTCCCGGAGGGAAGCTCTGAAAAGTAGGCAACCCTGTTTAAAGGAAGAGATGTATTAGAACACTAGGGCATTTGTATAAACTGAAAGGTTCAGAGGAAATGTCTGAAAAATAACTTTATTATAAGGTTGGTTGATAAGTTGAATAACACAGTATAGTTTTAAATAAACAAATGGTCAGACTGGATGGGCTATGTGGCTCTTATGTGCTGTCACTTGCTATGTTTCTTTCTTTTAATGGTTTCTATTGGTTTTGATTTTAGGATTCTGAGGACAGGCTCTGGGTAAGGCTATGTTTAGAGACAATCCTGAATAAATATTCCAGACATTTGGCCAAGTCCCAGAAAATGAACATTTTTAGGAGCATCAGTTCCTATGTGTTAAATTAAGGAAGATATATAGAGCAGAGTTAGTGACTGTCCTACTATTATAACAGGCAAGGGGGAAACCATTGTCCTAATAACATATAAAATGTCATAGGGGCAATAAGGTTAAAGTGAGACAGACAGCCATCGCCTCTTGTGAGCTTCTTCCGCTGAGCGTGATGCTGGGTGGTAATGGTGCCACGGTGACAATTCCTGCAAGTGTTCAGGTGAGTTTATTAGGACGGGAAAGGTTTTCTGTGAGCTGCTTCTAGCCATAAGGCGACAGATGTCATTAGCGAGAACAGGAGCATTCCGCAATGTAATATCAAACCAACGAGTCACCCAGTAAGGCTGCTGGTGGCCATTGTCATCTGTTTTTCATTATGCCAATGAACCATATTAAAATAAACTATTTTCTTTCTGTAATGTAATTTTAAGACATTTCAAGTCTATGGGCCAGATTTTCTAAACTGCGACACTGGGGAAGTGGAGATGTTACCCATAGCAACCAATCAGATTCTAGCTCTCCTATTACATACTAAAGAATGTAAGCTATAATCTGATTGGTTGCTATGGGTAACATCTCCACTTCCCCAGTGTCGCAGTTTAGAAAATCTGGCCCATAGACTTGAAATGTCTTAAAATTACATTACAGAAAGAAAATAGTTTATTTTAATATGGTTCATTGGCATAATGAAAAACAGATGACAATGGCCACCAGCAGCCTTACTGGGTGACTCGTTGGTTTGATATTACATTGCGGAATGCTCCTGTTCTCGCTAATGACATCTGTCGCCTTATGGCTAGAAGCAGCTCACAGAAAACCTTTCCCGTCCTAATAAACTCACCTGAACACTTGCAGGAATTGTCACCGTGGCACCATTACCACCCAGCATCACGCTCAGCGGAAGAAGCTCACAAGAGGCGATGGCTGTCTGTCTCACTTTAACCTTATTGCCCCTATGACATTTTATATGTTATTAGGACAATGGTTTCCCCCTTGCCTGTTATAATAGTAGGACAGTCACTAACTCTGCTCTATATATCTTCCTTAATTTAACACATAGGAACTGATGCTCCTAAAAATGTTCATTTTCTGGGACTTGGCCAAATGTCTGGAATATTTATTCAGGATTGTCTCTAAACATAGCCTTACCCAGAGCCTGTCCTCAGAATCCTAAAATCAAAACCAATAGAAACCATTAAAAGAAAGAAACATAGCAAGTGACAGCACATAAGAGCCACATAGCCCATCCAGTCTGACCATTTGTTTATTTAAAACTATACTGTGTTATTCAACTTATCAACCAACCTGATAATAAAGTTATTTTTCAGACATTTCCTCTGAACCTTTCAGTTTATACAAATGCCCTAGTGTTCTAATACATCTCTTCCTTTAAACAGGGTTGCCTACTTTTCAGAGCTTCCCTCCGGGAGAACCCAGGGGGAAGCCATGGATTTCTGCAAGGGGGCAGGGCTTTATGCAAATCGTGTCATTAGGCCCCGCCCCCTGTCAATCACTCCTGTAATCTCCAATGTTTCGTGGAATGGATGGGGCTTGATGACATCATCAAGCCCCGCACATCCCTAGTAACACTAGGGTTTACAGTAATAATTGATGGCTGGTGGGGCTTGCGGGAGCTTTGCCAGCTCTCCGGGGATACCGGGAGACCTGCCCAAATTTCGGGAGTCTCCCGGATATTCCGGGACTGTCGGCAACCCTGTATTATCCACTGTGTTTCTTTATAATAATTTAACTTTAGCATATGACTGTGGAGTCTTGGCTATCCTCATCATCCTGGACCTAGACATGTAGTTGGTGCAAGTGACTTAAAATATGCATACTTCTGTTAGGTTAATTTGAAAAAACATGCACCTACTTTAAATGGGGTTTGTAAGCCCACAACTTCCTCCCCTGCAAAAACCTTCAACCCAGGGCCGGTGCGACCCTCTCCACGAGGGGATGCGGTGCATACCAGGGGTATGCTGGATAGGCGCCGCACATCCCCCCGCTCCCCGCTATACATATTGGCAGCGTTCATACAGAAGATGAACGGAACGCGCCGGCCCTGTCCACACGGTGCTATCTCCTTCACAGGCAGACTGGCAATTTGGAAAAGACTCCCAGCCACTTCTAATATCAGTCTGTATATAGGTCAATACTTATTGAATTCCCAGATGCCACATAAAATAGAATGGGGTATGCTGGATAGGCGCCGCACATCCCCCCGCTCCCCGCTATACATATTGGCAGCGTTCATACAGAAGACTATATGAACGCGCCGGCCCTGTCCACACGGTGCTATCTCCTTCACAGGCAGACTGGTAATTTGGAAAAGACTCCCAGCCACTTCTAATATCAGTCTGTATATAGGTCAATACTTATTGAATTCCCAGATGCCACAGTGTATAAAATAGAAAGAGAAAATAAAATTTAAGACCAAAGTTTAATAACACTAAAAAGTTACAAAGAAAATTACATATAGTAAATCTTTATTTAGTTAAAATAGATCATAATGCTGTAACAGTATGAGCATACCCGGTAAAAAGAAAGAAGTGAAAAATGAATTACAGCGCTGTTTAAGCAACCTCCTCTTTGGTATAGTCTGGCAAACTCCGACTTTAAAGCAGCACTCCCCTCATCAACACGTTTCAGCTGTAGCCTCAGCCTTTCTCAAGATGCATGGGGATTGTTACAGAAAGGGTTTAAATACCTCACCTCCGTCACCGATTGGAGTGAATAAAAATTGTTATTTTTAGCAAACCAAAAATTTCCAGCATACATAGATTGACAAATGATATAATGATAGAGTACATTATATTTTAGCAAGATTAGACAAACTTTTAATATAGCAACAATACTTTAAACGAATGCCAGCGTTTTGTCAAAATATTTATTTTGTTTACTCATTAATATTTCTGCAATACGCAGATGCATTTATAAAGTTACAATATTAATTATCAATAAATCTCTTACAGTTGTTATATACAATGCATCCTGAATTTTTGCTCTTAAAGAGACAGTGTCATCATTTTGATCATGACGAAACTGTGCATGTATTATTATTATTGATCTTATAATAAAATTGTATACACATACAAGCTTCCTATACATGATTTTATAAATGATGATAGCATAAAAAAATGTCTGATGGAATCAGAGAACAAACTCTAAAAAGAACTCTAAATACGACATCCCTAACTAAAATGCCATATACATATATCAATAGAAAAAGAAGATAATTAAAAACCCTATTATTTTGCATGGATCTTCTTAAGAGGAATAAAGTTACAATGATATTTTGATACAGATACATAGACATTTATACAATGTTATCACTGTCAAATGTTACACATTGTTTCGGATGTAACTGTGAAGGAAGAACACCCAGACCTTTCCATAAAATAAAATCAGAGTGTGAGTCCTAGTCAGAGACTCCATAATACACAATATTAAAATCAAAACCAGAAATATCTGATTGGGAAAGGATGTACAGATGTATATTAATACAAAATGAAAAATTGTATTAAAATAAAATAAAATTAATCTAACAAAAACCATTTCAACTCAAAATCCATATTCAAACCATTAGGGTGTAAAGACTGCAAATCAAAAATAAGCTTCATTTCAACCCTTGCTAACTTTTTCTCTACATGATTATTCTTCCATGTTACAGTTATCATTTTTATGGACCAAAATTTTTTTATGAAGGTGTGGGAACAATTGTGGTGAGTTTTAAAGTGTGAAGAGAGCCAGTGAGTCTCTAATCCCCTCTTAATGGGTTGGATCCAGACCTTGTTAAGAGCATGAATTTAGTTACTCCTGGGCTATTCCATGTTGATTTCAGGGGGAGCCAAGTTAATTATATTCTTTGCATGCAGGGATATATCTATAAATTGCTTACTGCGCACAGATACTGACCAGCTTTACTATCACACTGTTATTTAGACTTGGGATAGGAAACATCACCTCTCAACACATGACACATGACTCCCCTGAAATCAACATGGTTTAGCCCTTGAGTAACTAAGTTCATGCACTTAACAAGGTCTGGATCCAGCCCAATGTTTCTAATATGTTCCATTAGACAAATCTATGGTCTGCCTGTGAAGGAGATAGCGCCTTGTGGACTACATCTTTGCACATTTCCATTAGCAAATTTTGTTGTTTACTATGATTCTCTGTGCTGTATATGTTTTTCTTTCTTCCATATATTTTAGAGTTCATTAGTTTTCTTAAACAGTATTGAGGTGTCAAGAGTAAGACATGAGTAGCTCTTTCAGCTGTCAAACTCAACCACAATTGGGCCAAAAAATCTAATTCTAAGAATGTGTGGGCCGCAACAAAAATAAAGTCTCCTGTGCAGTTTTTCTCCAGATCCCAGTAATTCCTCATTCATATGTCTTCAACCTCCCCATCATGTTTCTCCAGCTCCCAGTATTCCCCATCATGTTTCTCTAGCTCCCAGTATCCCCCGTCATGTTTCTCCATCTCCCAGTATCCCCCATCATGTCTCCAGCTCCCAGTATGCCCCATAATGCGTCTTTAGCTCCCAGTATCCCACATCATATATCTCCAGCTCCCCAGTATTCCCTATTTATATGGCTCCAGCTCCCAGTAATTCTCCATTTATTAGTCTCCCCTGTTTACACATTACCTACTTTTTATGGCTCTGTTTCTCATCTCCATGGTGCACGCCATCTTCCAGCTCTTCTGTGATGCTGGTCGGAAAGCAATCTGTTTCCTACTGTCGGCCCGCTGCAGCAGTTATACAGGAAAGCCATGGTTGCCGACTCTCGGCAGCTTCCCTCTGGGAGATCCCGGAGAGAAGCTAGCGACGCATGCGGGGGCGGGGCTTAATGACGCGAGTCATGCAAATCACGTCATTAGGCTCCGCCCCCTGGCTCATACTGTCCCGTTTTTACTTTAAATAGGGGTCGGGACGGGGCTTGATGCCGCAAATTGCGTCATCAAGTCCCTTCCTGTGCCTAGCAACAGCTAGGGGAGCAGATTTGCTTGCTCTCCCGGGATACCGGGAGTACTGCCCGAATTTCGGGAGTCTCCCGGACATTCCGAGAGAGTCGGCAACCCTGAGGAAAGCTGAAAGGGGCTTTGCCCATGTGTTTAACTGCGGTGGCAGCTGATAGCAGGCCCTTTTGATCAACAATCGCCAGACCTCCTTGTGTGAGATAGGGCCGCAAAATTAAAGCTTTTGGGACCGCGAGTTTGACTTGCCTGGTGTACAATTAAGAGAAAAACTATTTGATAACTTGGTTTCAAGCCTGGTACTTCTAAGTTTCATTTCTCCTATTTGAAAGCAGAATTTCATACTAAGCCAAAAACAATGACTAATGTTTCAAAGTGCAGAAGAGGAGTTATTATTCACAATAAACCTTTAACTGCAAACTGCATTGTCATAGTTCAATCCTGTAGAAAGTTGTAATCTATGGATGTTTATGGTAATCTTTTGTTGCAGATGTTATGGGGCTGATCCTGAGCAGGGGAGTAAAAGCAAAACAAGAAACTTGAACTTTTCACTGCTCAATTTGCTGCGTGCGAGTAATCTGCATCTGGATCAATATCTTGATCAGTCCCTAAGAATATTCATTTGACATTAATCTTACTCCGTTAAAACTGCCATTTTAAGAAGCCATCAGAGCTGGTAAAATAGCAACATGATGTTCTGTGTTATTCTTGATGCATTAGGAAAATAAGTTGTAAGCAAGGATCTAGAGCTAGGAAAACCAGTACACAAATAATCCATCTAACATGATTAATATTTATGTCCAGAACGATTGCATAATGTTGTTATACTACAATTCTTTGCAGCCAGCATGTACTAGGGCTGGTGATGTCACACTACCAAAAATACATACTAAACGCATTTGGTATACGTAAAGATAACTTTTTTCCTCTTTGGAACAATAATAATTTTTGGGTCACTGTGTTTTAGATGCATCAAATATCCATATATATCTCATTTTAAATCATTCAGATAGACAATTTTGGTCCTCCAAAGATTTTATTTTCTAATATAAACTTGGTAGTGGCGCCAAGCTGGGGTTTTTCTTTTGTTCTTCACTAAAAATATCGGACAACATCCAGGCTAGGAAAGGTGAGTGTTTTACACTCTTTGGACCGGCTTCACAACTACGTGTATTGATAAGTTACGTGCCGATTTCTACGTGATGTGCTAATGCGCACGCATAGTAAATATTTTACATTATCTAAGTAGCGTTTCATTACGTAGATTGCTTACATACGGTCTTATCCTCTTACACCCTATCCAGATGGTCGAGCTGTCTCCGTTTTACGCGAGGATGATGCAGGAATCGTAAGGTAGTGTCCTGGTATCATAAGCCTTCATGCCGACGCAGGAGACTGGATATAGCGAAGCTCAAGCTATAAATCTCTGTTCCATTGTGCTTAGAGTATCTGTACCCTCGCCCTATTTCATTTTTTATACAGTGTTGGTTTCCTATCCTGTGTTGAATTACTTTTTAGCTGCCTGTTCCTATAGAACAGAAATCACAAGCATCTGCACACCTCGGAACCGATCCAGTAATTGCACCAAAAGGTGCTGTTGTCGGTGGGTTATTTTACAATACAGTAGGTTCAGGAGTGCACTATGGTTATTATGGGAATAATGCAATACACACACGTCAGATAAATATAAAAGTATTTATTGTACTTAGCTTTGAGTTTCAATCAAGTATGTTCGGCATACAGCGAGTCACATCCAGGAGCCTCGCCCTACAACGGTAGGCTGGATCAGTCCACAGCACTTCTGCAATCAGTCTGGTCATTGAAGAATGAACATTGTAGCATAAAATGCTATCTTTTATACAGCTTTTGCTGGGCTTTCTCCACTAAACTTTGCTCTCTGGAAAAACAATGCTGTTTATGTTTGGATTACCTCTGTAATAGTAAACCCACACATAAACAGAATATAAAACGTTTAAATAATATCCAGACTTTACACAGAGTTTAATAGGCAAATATGATGTAGGCTTAAGACTTGATCAATATTGACCAAAAAGTCAGGCTTACAATGATTGGACTTTGTAACATATAACATGTAAGCTGACATTGCACTAAAATATCTTAAAGTGATACAGACCGAATAAAGGTCACTGAACGGCCCTTTTGACCACACCACCTTATGGGAGGCGCACAAATACATCCTACGGGGAAAACTCATACAGCTGTCCTCTCTAGAAGAAAGCCAAATGCTGCCCGCATTGAACAGCTTCTCTCCAAAATTAGTCATCTAGAGGAGTCACAAAACCACGCTCGATTCTATCACCCTAGTTGAACTTCAGGAGGCTCGCGCCCTCCTATGGAGGGTATTGAGCGATAACCTTAAATACGCAGCCACAAATTCTTTCAGTGGGTAATAAACCCGGAAAACTCCTTGCCCGCGCTTTGCGCACCCAGCGCTCCCTCGCCTTTATACCCAAAATGAAGGACCAGCGAGGGTCCCTGCATCATCTCCGAGCGTATAGCGAAAGAATGTCAGCTCTTTTACTCTGATCTTTACAATATACCTATATCCTCTAATGAAGATTAGTCTTGGAGAATTAGTGAATACCTCTCCCATATTGGTTACCCATTGTCTGAGGAACAGTGCGCTGCATTAGAGAGAGAATTCATCCTAGTAGAATTAGAAGTGGCGATTAAAGGCACTCCGTCGGGTAAAAGCCCCAGCCCGACGGGTTTACTATTTCTTATTACAAACTGTACCAGGACTCGGTCGCCCCTCTATTACTTGCGGCACTAAACAAAATTTCAGAATCCCATCGTTTTTCCTCCCATGCTTATGACACCCATTTTTCAGTAATCCCTAAAGAGGGAAAAACCCCACACAGTGTTCCAGCTACCGGACCATCTCATTACTCAACACTGATATTAAGTTGCTGGCCAATATGAAAGCTACCCGCCTCAATCCACTCCTTCCTGGCCTTATCGACCCAGACCAGGTGGGTTTTGTCCTGGGCCGTGAGGCTAAGGATAATACTACTAAGGTCCTTAATCTCATCCATGTAGCTAACACTTCATCCACACCTACTATTTTGCTATCTACCGATGCTGAAAAGGCATTTGACCGAGTTGACTGGGTCTTTATGACACAAATTCTGTGGCACTTAGGATTAGGACTGGCTTAGGACTGGTTTTCTCCAGCAAAACTTTATCATGCCCCGTGGGCAAGAGTTCGGGTGAATGGTCTCCTGTCCCCCCCCACTGTAGATTCATAATGGTACCAGGCAGGGTGCCCCCTTGATTTTCGTCTTATGCATGGAAGCGCTGTCAAGGGCTATACGTCTTAACCCTGACATTTCGGATATCAGATCGGCCCTCTTGGCCTTTTTAACAAACCCCACCGTCTCCCTCCCCAATCTTGTACAAGAGTCAACTATTTAGCTAGTTATCCAACTTTAAGATAAATTACCACAAATCTATCGCTCTCAACCTTACAGCGTCAGAGTCAACGGTCCAGGGATTTGCGATCCTCTTTCAATGGCACACTGATCACATTAAGTACCTGGGCACGTATTTGACCAGAGACCTCTCTTAGCTGTTTGAGGCTAACTTTGTACCAAAACTCAAGGAGATCCAATCTGACCTATCCCAGTGGCAACACAAGAACTTTAATCTCCTGGGCAAAGTGAACATTAAAATGTCCATCTTACCAAAACTATTATATCTCTTTCAGACTCTACCAATTGTAATCCCCCACAAATTCTTTAAAGAGGCCCATTCCTATCTCCAGAGATTTATCTGGAATGGCAGAAGATCGCGGTTTAAGCATGACATTTTATATCATCATATTATTATTTATTATTATCGTTTATTTATAAGGCACCACAAGGTGTCCGCAGTGTTGTACAAAATACATCAAAATACAGTACAGACATACAGGGTAGGGATGGACAGCATAGTATATATTAAATACAATCTGCCGGATCAATGAACAATAGCTACTGCGCATGTGTAGTAGCTATTGTACGTAATCTGCGTATTGTTTCGATATGTAGATTGCGTATATGCGGTCTAAAAGCTACGCATGCGCAGTAGCTATTGTTCATTGAATTACGGCTGTCTATGGAAGACAGACGTAGTTCTGGATCCACCCCAATATGACTATAAAAATATCACAGAAAAACAATAAAGTAAAGCAAGCACAGAACGCAAGGCAAAATGCGAGGTGTCAAGCTTGGAAGATCAGAATTGGGCGCAGTGAGAGGTTGAGAGGGAGCCACCAGGTGGGGATTGGGTAAAAGAGTAGCGGACAAGAGGGTACAAAGTGAGGAGGTAGTGGTGGAGGAAGGAATAACACTAGGATGGAGGGCCCTGCTTGTGCGAGCTAACACACTATGTGGGAGGGAAGAGCTTACAGAAGACATAAAGAGAGGGAAGGACGTGGACTACTGGTGTGAGCGGAGGAGAGTGGAAAGGAAGAGAAGGTATAGATGAAGGATGCAGTGTGAATGGAGGGGTAGGCTAGCCTGGACAGGTGCGTTTTGCGTGAACGCTTGTAGACCTGCAATGTGGGGGAGAGTCTGACTAAAGAAGGAAGGTCATTCCAGTGCAGAGGTGCAGCACGTGAGAAGTCCTTGATACGGGCGTGAGATGTGGTAATCATCAGACAGCACTGGTTAGCAGAACGGAGAGGGTGGGAAGGGATGTGCATGTTGATGAGGGAAGAGAGGTAGGGAGCAGTGGATGAGGAAATGGCCTTATAAGTGAGGGTAAGGAGTATAAAGAGAGTTCTGAAGCAGACAGGAAGCCAGTGGAGGGATTGACATAAAGGAGAGGCTGAGGTAGAGCGGCGTGAGAGGAAGATGAGCCTGGAAGCAGCATTGAGTATAGATTGAAGGGGGGCAAGACGGATGAGTGGAAGACCTATGAAGAGCAGGTTACAGTAGTCGAGGCGTGATATGACTAAAGAGTGGATAAGGGTTTTAGTAGCTTCATTGGTGAGGAAGGGACGAATGGGTGCAATATTGTGTAGGTGGAAAAGTCAAGAATGAGAGAGGGCACGGTTGTGTGGTATAAAGGAAAGTGAGGAGTCAAGGATGACACCTAGGCAGCGAACTTGGGGGGATGAGGAGACAGAGGTATCACCAATGGTTATCGTGATGGACGGTGGGGAGAAAATCCTAGGGGGAGGAAAAACAATAATTTCCGTTTTGTCCATATTCAGCTTAAGGAAGCGTTTGGCCATCCATGTGGATAGGGATGCAAGGTACTCGGAAATCTTAGACAGAATAAAGGGGTTGAGGACAGGGGAGGAGGGGTAGATTTAAGTGTCATCGACATAAAGGTGGTAGTTGAAACCAAAGGTGCTGATGAGGTTACCCAATGAGGAGGTGTAGAGGGAGAAGAGGTGTGGGCCAAGGACAGAGCCCTGGGGGACACCATCAGGGAAAGGAGAGGGGTGGGAAGATGAGCTAGGGGTGGAAACAGAGAAGGTGCAGTTAGAGAGATAGGAGGAGAACCAGGAGAGAGCAGTGTCAGTGAGACCAAAAGAGCGGAGGGTTTGACGAAGAAGAGGATGGTCAATGGTGTCAAAAGCAGCTGACAAATCAAGAAGGATGAGGATGGAGTAGTGGCCCTTGGATTTGGCAGATAACAGATCATTGGTCACTTTGGTAAGGGCAGTCTCAGTAAAATGAAGGGGCCGGAAACCAGATTGGAGGGGTCCAGGAGAGAGTTGTCAGTAAGTTAGCTGATGAGACGTTGGTAGACTAAGCACTCAAGGAGTTTTGAGGCAAAGTCATAAAGAGGGGGGACTTCAGCTCCCAGACCTTTTCTTCTACTATGATGCAGTTCATCTCTGCAGAATAGTGGACTGGACTAGGAATCCCCCAGATAAGCAGTAGGTCGCCATCGAAAACTCTTGTGTGCCTCACCCCCTGACCTCATCCCACAATAGGGGCTACTCTGTCCCTATGGAAGAGCCTTAGAAACCTCCCTAATATCTCTACAAAATGTTCACATAATTTAGACTTCACACCAGGGTTGCAACCCTCTTTTCTAAAGACGTGGTGCAGTGAGTCCATTGAGGGTCAGCCGGCTGATGCAGAGTGAAGTGCGGCCCCTTCATGAGATGATGGACGTGGTTTCTTCACCTGAGAAGGAGTGGTGGTCTTATTTTCAGGTCCGACACTTTGTTAGCAAACTAGCCAACTTATCTGTATTAAACTGGGAACTTACCCCTTTTGAAACCACCTGTCAACTTCCCCAGACCCCCTCCCACACCACTTCTTTGGTATACTTCCCCGCTTTACTAAGGCCTGTAAAAGGGACCTGGGGCCTACTTTGACACCTTCTGACTGGGTTGAAATATTTTAGTATACCTATGCTTCCTCGTCTAGTGCCACTGTCTGGGAGACCCAATACAAGATATTGTACCGATAATATAGGTGCCCGTCAGTGTTGCATAAAATGCTCCCCAATGTCCCCAATAGGTGTTGGAGATGCTCCACGGGAGTGGGGGATCCTTTTCACATATGGTGGAGTTGTCCTAGTTTACGCCCATTTTGGACTACTGCGTGACTTGTGACTTCAACTGTTCTTGGGGGAGATGTCCGACACTCCTGACTATTGGTTGCTTAATCTCTTCCCATTACCTATTTCTACATAGAAAAAGTAATTATAACGACATTTGATTAACGCAGCTAAAGCTGTAATACCGACCCATTGGAAATCCCCATCCCCCCGACGGCTGGAGAGTGATTCACCAGGATTAATATGGACATGGAGGACCTCACTCTTTCTACACTGAATAAATGGTCTATTTTTACAGCTACCTGGCACCCATGGTTGCGCTTTAAAGAAACTGACTTATTAAAACAACGGGCTAGTTGACCCTCTCAGGTGGCACACAGCCACCTTAAGGTTCTAGGTTACCTGAATGTTGGTATCACCTCTCCCCTCCCTTTCTCCTCTGTCCCTACCCATTCTTACCTCCAACATAGCTTTACCATGGCTACTACCACTTTGCTTAGATTGTTTAGCACTTTGTTATTCAGAACGTTCAATGCTACCATTAATCTGTAAAATTGCATTCTAATCTGTTCTGTTGTACCATTTGATGTACATTGTTTCTATCTGGAATTCAATAAACAATATTTACGGGGAAAAAACTGATCAAACCATTCTTCATCTTTATGGTCAATTCACTTTGGTTGATATTTGTTATGATATTTATATCCATTCAGGTTTGTTGTTTCATTTGTGTCATAGAAGCATTGTCCCAATGTTCATTAAGTTCTTTTAAGGATCTGGCTGTGATGGAGCACATTCATTCTATTCTCCAGATCTTGGCATTTCACTCTGTCAGGTTAATCACAGTGGGCCGTGTACAGACCGCATTTATGCAATCTACGTAAGGAAAAGATACGTAGATAACGTAGAAAATGTACTACGCATGCGCAGTAGGAATAAACGCTAAACACTGGATGTATATGTTATACGTCAGGTAGTCTGCATACGACCCAATGTGTTGTAGTCATGGTTATGATAAACGCCAGTAGAAGAATCATTCTCCAAAGTCCTTTGTCTGGTCAGGGGTCCAGTAATGTTAATTTGGAAGTCATCAAGTTGTTCTGGGGTACAATCTGAGAGATGAAAAATAGACATAGTTAGTATCACCTTCCAACAGTACATAATACATCTGTCCTAAACCTGCTGTCACTAATTATCCCCACAATTTCAGATTCCCTGTAGGAAGAATCCATACCTTCCCACCAGGCACAGAGTGTTCATGTTTTTGTTTAATGTTATCATCAGTAATTTACCCACTGTCAAGTGATCAATGTTACATACAGAGTAATACAACATTCCCCTTTATCATCTGATTTAACAATGTCATCACATGTGCACTTATCTTGTAATTCCTTTTGCAGAATAAAGTACATATATTCTCCCTTCTGTAAATACAAAATTCATGTTGGAAACTCATGTACCTGTTTTACTTCTCCATTTGGAGACACATTTACTTCCTCACACAATACTTTGTAATGGATGCATAAAGTATATAGATAAATCCCGTGTCTACCTGTGCATGAGTTTTGTTTCTGATTATGACTGTACATGGGGGCCTAGGGGCTGAGGGTGTCATTATCCTTTGGCACGGTGTAGAGCCCTCCCCCATTACCCTCTCATTCACAATGCACACTGCCACCTTTAGGACTCGCCCATCCCCATAAAGTGTGTGTGGGCGTACATTTTCTAAGTTGCTCCTATATGCTGTGGATAATAGGGAATGTGGTATAGCCAGTATACTCCCTTGTCTGCAGAATATGTAATCACTGCAGTATAGCAGCACTGCACTGCCACTCTCTCAGTGTGCATGGGTTCTATAAAGTCTGTTTGCCACATTTGTCCAGCTGATTTTCCATAGCAGATTGAACCAGCATCTCCTGTCAGTCTTGTTTGCAAGTTTCGCCCCTCTGCACCACTTCTTTTGCCATTTGTTGTGTCATTGGAATACCTTTCTTTTGAACCCATGCATAAGTCCCTTCAGCTCCTCCATGTCCACTCTGGGCATGTGCCCAATCTCCAAGATTATGCAGATCAGTTGCCAGGGCCGGCAGAAACCGGTAAGTAGGGTAAGCGCAGAAGGGTGGCGCCAAGCCAGAGAGGTGCTCCCCTCCGCTACTATCTCCCAGCCATAGGTGTCATATGCAGCGCTATGGAGACCGGCAGGCAGCTCATACAGGAGGTTCCTGTATGAGCTGCCGTAGCAGTTACATAGGGCGGCTGATGTCAGCAGCTCTGTGTAACTGCCTCAGGTGTTTATACAGGAACTTCCTGTATGAGCTGCCTGCCGGAGACCGTGGAGGAAGATTCCATTATGAGAATACGCGGGGGCTGGAGGGACATATGATGGGGGTGCTGGGAGATGGGGCTGGAGGCACATACAATGGGAGTACTGGGGGGATGGGGCTGGAGGCATATATGATGGGAGTACTGGAGTATGGGGCTGGAGGCACATATGATGGGAGTACTGGGGGATGGGGCTGGAGGCATATGATGGGAGTACTTGGGGATGGGGCTGGAGGCACACATAATGGGAGTACTGGGGTAGGAGATACTGAAGGCATATGATGGGAGTACTGGGGATGGGGCTGGAGGCACATATGATGGGTTTACAGGGGGATGGGTCTGGAGGCACATATGATAGGAGTACTGGGGAATGGGGCTAGAGGAACATATGATGGGTGTACAGGGGGGTGGGGCTGGAGGCACATACATGATGGGAGTACTGGGGTGGGGTGGGGCTGGAGACATATGATGGGAGAGGGGCGCAAATTTATATTTTGCAGGGGGCGCCAGACATGCTAGCACTGGCCCTGTTAGTTGCTTCCTCTGGAAACAGTTCAGTGGTTCTGACTTGGACAAGAACATCTGCTGTGTCATTACTTTTTAGTCCAGTTTGTGCATTAACATGTTATATGACACAGAACGTGTGGTACTGTGTCCAAATGCTGTCCCATATTATGGCACCACCCCAGATAGGTTTGTGTCATCCATGTTGTTAAGCCCTGGAATATTGACCAAGTGTTGGTATAAATTATGATCCCTTGTCCTTCTGTTTCATCAAGACACATAACAACAGCCTGTAACTCAGCGTATTGCCTGGAACCTCCTTCCCCTCTTCTGTAAAATGGTCTGAGGTTGGTATATTACAGCAGTCCAACTGTGGCCTTGCAATGTCAGTATTGTCACAGGTTGTTGTTTTAGAGTGCTTTCCACATGCTGCAATTCTGTATAAACTGTTAATAAATGGTCCAGGGCGTTATACACCTGGATAACTTGCTTTGCAGCTTGAAATGCATCTTTTTGTTCAGATGTCCCAACAAACACTGTTTTCTTTCTGGTCACCTTGTAATTGGGTTTAAGGATCAGGTTCAAATGTGACACAAAAACACTCCAAAACATAGTTTCCAGCAAAGTTGTGCTTCCTTTGCAATGTTTGGGGTCTTCAAATTTGCAATAACATCCAATACTGCTTCTAGCAAAGCCTGCACAGTCTCTCCAATCTCCTTTAAGTCATCTTGTATGCAGTATTGCTTTAAGGTAACTGGTTGTGCAGCTAGAGGTATATACACTGGTTCCCATTTAGCATTCTCTCTATCAGTTTTACTGTTGCTATCATGAAAGCCTTTATGGAATACCCAAAAACATATGTTCCTGAAGGGATGTCTATGGACTGACCCTTCAGCAAGTTCATTCCAATTATGTTATCTGGGAACTCCGAGACCAGCACTGGACCCTTACCATTCTGTAGCCAACAGCGAACCTGTGATGCCCACGTCTGTTTACCTCCTAAACCTTCCACAGCCACCCATAATGTGTATGTGGATGGTATGTGTGGTTTGTGAGAAAGTGAAACTTTAGTTCCAGTGTATAGCAATGCAGTACAAATAGATCTGTGTCAGTTACTCCATTGTAAGGTTACATTGCAATAAGGGCATCAGTCCCTTGGTTTCATAACACAAACATTATAAACTACCACCTCCTTGATGTCATTAGGGGCCTGCTGCATATACATTTGTACTCTGTGATTGTTACTCATTGACCAGTTATGTGTTTCTACATGTCCTTGCTCCACTAACGCTTGTTCCCTTTCAGCAGTTGTAGCTGCCCCCCATATCTTGTGTTACCCCTGCTGAGGTGGATGGGGTATTTGTGTCATAATGTGAGTTAACACCAAATACCAGCATATTTACCCCCTCTGGGTTAGCTGTTGTTAAAGGGTCCCCATTTTCTGTTAACATTGGGAGAAACTGAGGTCTTTGTTGTGCATCCTTTCTCTGGTGGTTTTCAACTGTGTTTGTGCCTCAGTATGTTCCTGCCTGTGTGTACGTGTAGTTATTGAACGCAATTGTTCCCCATTATTCTCATATTCAAATTCTTCATCTGAAGAATTACTGTCCACCTTATTTGGCTTATCCCACTCTCCGTCCACTATTATTTATTATTTATTTATTATTTATTAACAGGTTTTTATATAGCGCCCACAGATTACGTAGCGCTTTACAATGAGACACTATAAGAGTTCTCACTCTGACGGGGTTCATCTCTCTCTGCTTGTGGTGCCTTTGTTGCTTATTTACAACATTTACAACATATGACTCGAACTGCTCCTGCACTTGCTTGTTGGTATCTTCCTGTACACGTGCACAGGTTTTCAAAACACTATTTTGTGCTTTCAGGGAGTCACACTCAACCTGAAGCTCTTTTATGCACTATACCAGCTCACACACACATGGAGCCGTTAAATTAAGAACAGCAGCAGCAGCTCGAGCTTCCGTTTTTGAATACACATTTAAATAAATATTTTTTAAATCATCTATAGCATCTATACTTTTAATGGACTGTACATACTTGCAAGCAGTTTCAATCATGTGTTCCCAGGGTCTGGATCTAGAAATCCATGATGGATACTTGCTTTTCTGCTCTGACCTAAACAATTTCTTTATGAAAGCCATTGTGTTATTCCAAATACACTCACGGCACTCCTGGCTGGCTCGACAATTATTTGTCGGTGGGTTATTTTACAATACAGTAGGTTCAGGAGTGCACTATGGCTATTATGGGAATAATGCAATACACACACGTCAGATAAATATAAAAGTATTTATTGTACTTAGCTTTGAGTTTCAATCAAGTATTTACAGCATACAGAGAAAGTCACATCCAGGAGCCTCGCCCTACAAGGGTAGGCTGGATCAGTCCACAGCACTTCTGCAGTCAGTCTGGGCATTGAAGAATGAACATTGTAGCATAAAATTCTATCTTTTATACACTTTTTGCTGGGCTTTCTCCACTAAACTTTGCTCTCTGGAAAAACAACTGTGTATGTTTGGATTACCTATGTAATAGTAAGCCCACACATAAACAGAGTCTGAAACACTTAAACTATATCCAGGCTTTACACAGAATTTAATAGGCAAATATGATGTAGGCTTAAGACTTCTTCAATATTGACCAAAAAGTCAGGCTAACAATGACTGGACTTTGTAACATTTAACAGCTGACATTGCCTAACATATCTTAAAGAGATACAGACCCAATAAAGGTCACTAAACAGCCCTCTTAGCTTCAGGTGCATATCTGAACGCAGACCAGCCATGTTGCAATGTGAGGCGTTCTAATGAAGTATGTTAATGCATGCAGGGAAATTTCTAGCTGAATCTGCTATGTGAGCACAAATTTTGTAACAGTTTTATTTCTATGCTATCTATCATATTGAGTTGAACTTCAAAACATTTTAATCATTTTTTGTTTTTGCACTTTTTGGGCCGTATGCAGAACTCCGGCCGCATTGCATTTGCGGCCGGAGTTTTCAGCAATGTGTTACTGCGCAAACGCAGTAATTTTGTTACGTAATCTACGTAGATAATCAAGATAATGAAAATATAATCATGTGATATCAGATTAGCTAACATTTTTGGTTTGGTGCATTAAATAATGAGAAAATCCATGAATAAACTAGAGAAGATTACCTGTCAGATAAAAATATTGTCAGGCCACAAAGTGGTGAAAGTGCAAACCAAGAGAAAGCTATAAGATCACAAAATCCTCAGGACACAAATTGTTGTCGCACACACATAATATAGGATGGCACTTAGTGTATGTAAGCCCCCGCTGTGAAGACTTATTTGTTCGTACTGGATCCGGTTCTTGGTTGTAGTTGTAGTACCAAGATAGCCTGCACAGCAATATCCAGTTCTAGACAGGCATGTTATGCTGACCAAAGCAGTGCCTTTCCTAGCGCAGCAAGGACCCAGAAGGGGGCAAAGCAGCATCCACATTCACCATAGAACTGTGTTAAGGCGCCTGGATCTTTCCAGATCTGCCCCTAATAATGTGGTATGTTGCATGCTGCTAGAAAGTGGTCTGTTGATATGTTACTTAGAGACATAAGATAGCAGTTTATTATATAATTCATATTAAGTCCAGTTCCATTAGAATCTGGTTACAGGAAAAAAAAAGTCTATGATTAAATTACATTTAAGCAGAGAGAATGGCGAGAGGGGGTAGTCAGGTTACTTTATGTGGTGAAAGGGGGCTGGAGAGAAGAGTGGATAAGGGGGCTGGAGGAAGGGGAAGGGGCAGGATGGTGGCTGGAAAGGACAGGGGAGTGGAGAGAAAAGTAGATAGTTGAAGATATCTGTAGCGGTGCACAGGAGTCAGTACTAGAAAAGAAAGGGGTCTGAAATTGATCAGTAATTAATGAAACCAGACAAGATCCATCTTATACCCCTTTCACATTACCACCAAAAACCCGGGTTTTTCAGCAAAAACCCGGCATTTTGCAAAAACCCGGGTTTTTGGTGGTGATGTGAAACCGTCCGGGAGACGAGACAGACCCGGGTATGAAACACAGCAAAAAAGAAAGGCTTTTCCTGTGTTCAACACGGGAAGGGTGGCAGTGTGAAAATGCCAGGGTTGTTTTCAACCCGGGTCTTTCATCTTGCCTCCCAATTGGCTCAGATTTGTTCACTATTGCTAGGGCAAACAAAAAATGTAAGTATAGGGCATGCTGATGCTTGTAATGCTACAATCATCAGCATGCCCAAGGATGACAGGGTATGCTAGCGCTTGGAGAACCACAAGTGCCAGCATGCCCTGTCATCCGTTACAACACTACACAAATACATACCCCTACTAGCACTTAAATAAAATATAGGGCCGGCCCCTACCCTAACAAAATACTAAACATTTCATGCCCCCCTACAAAGAATAAATTACATTTAATACCCCCAAATAATGTTATAAAAAAAGTACCGCTAATTGTAAAATGTTAAAAATACATGTAAAAATAAATAGCATAAAAATAATAATTAAAAATAGTTACTTACCATCTTGATAACGATCCCATCTTGTAAGCTTGTAATCCGTGGAGGAGGTATTAGAAAAATAAGATGGCACTTGTGGTTCTCCAAGCGCTAGCATGCCCTGTCATCCTTGGGCATGCTGATGATTGTAGCACTACAAGCATCAGCATGCTCTTCAGCGCTAAAAATCCACTAAAACCCGGGAAATACCTGGTGATCTGAAAGGGTCAGACTCTGGAATTTCCCGGATTTGTGGTGGACTTATAACGCGGTTTTGAAAATGACACGGCACTGCTCCCAGAAAAGACCCGGGTACAAAATACCGGGTTTTTCTGGGAGGGTGATGTGAAAGCGGTATTAGGATACTGAAATAGCTTAGAGGAGTGCTGGTAAAACTTTTTGACTTGTCACTAAAGTAGTAGATCAATCTGTAGACATAGCTCGTCAAGCTTTCAGTAAGGCTTTTGAAAACTGTTATCTAAGCAGGAAAATTTGGGATTGGATTTAAAAATGGTTGAGTGGATTCGGTCTTGGGGCCGGATCCAGTACTACCTCCGTCTTCCATAGATAAACAGTAGCTACTGCGCATGTGTAGTAGCTATTGTACGTAATCTGCGTATCGTTTCGATACGTAGATTGCGTATATGCGGTCTTTTAGACCGCATATACGCAATCTCTGTATCGAAAAGATCCGGATATTAGTAAAGGATGTAAAGACTCAAAATCCACAGATTCAAAATATTAAAGCACTTATTAAATTATTGCAAGGTAAATAACTTCAAACGTGTATGCATACACAGAGGTGGATAGATTGATTAAAAAGTTACAGTGTAACGTTGATAAACCACTTTAGGTTATGTACATATAAAATGTATCAAATACTGAGCCCTTAGAGATTGTTGCTCAATAAACTTAAAAAGCAATGGTTGATTTGAGACACATAAAGTAGCTAGATGGATTTGTTGATCAAACACCGCAATCAAAACAGAATGTTATTTGAACAGTGCTCGGCGGCACAATGGATTGAATTAGTGCGGTGGGTCCAATGGTTGTATAGCGCATGGCGGCACAATGGCACAGTGAAGTACTTCACAACGTGAATACACAGTCATCAATCAATTTCTTTAAATCAGATGTTGCATATAGATATTGAGTGCCCAACGGCACAGTTCAAATCTTTAGTAGCTGATATATAGCATAAGCAAATAACGGTATAGTTACCACTCTGGAACCTTGTTTGAAATAGGTGTTTCCGATATAAGCAGTCAGCGTGGTAAAAAGGATAATGATCGTGGATCAGACCCAGCTCTGTGGGTTCTTTGCTGGTAACTGCGGCGGGCGTCCCCGCCGCATGCACAGGCTGGCTAATGGTCCAGATATATTGGGTAATATGGGTTAGCCAGAAAGGAGCGGGTATCTGTGGACGAGGTAATCTAATATCCGGGATAGACAAGTGTAAGGAGGAGTGTCAAAATTAACGTCAGTATAGTATATTTTATTTATACATTGAAACAATCAAATAAAGACTAATAAACTCATATTGACCATTTATTAAAACAGCCTAATACAAACTTACATACTTTTATATGCAAGGAATTTACTACAAGGTTACAAGTTTAAACAGATCTCAAAAATTGCATTGACAAAAATAACAAATGAATTACTAGAATGTGGGCATTTCTTCGTAACTGCCTGTAGTTCTATTTGGTTTCTCATTCAATTCTGCACAGGGCCGATGTAAATATGCAACTGTGGTAACATTTCTTGAATTAGCCCACTTGCACACAGGCCTTACACTATAGTATACTTACTATACTTTCAATGATTCTGTAAATTGCAGTACATATCACATATAGCAGCATGTTGCTCTGGCATTTATAATATATTATTGGTATTTCGTTTTGCTGTTTTAGTACTGGGGAAAATTGTTTAATTGTATTTTATAACTTTTTATTAAGTATTAAGGAGGGAGGAGAAAGAGAGAGGGAGAGAGAGAGAGAGAGAGAGAAATAAATGTTTAATTGTATTTAAAAAAAATACAGGGGAGAGAAAGAGAGAGGAGAGGGAGAGATGGGCGAGAGAGTGACTTGGGTGAAGGAGAGTGTTTCAGCGCAGTAATATACAATGTGACTGCTGCCCGGCTAGCTGTCCAGCCCCAGCCCCAGCGTGTCGGTTTCCGTTTCCCCGGGCAGCTGTTGTTTCACTTTCGTTTCTCGAGTGTGAGACGGTTTGTCCTCTGTACCCCGCCTCTCTGTCTCTATATATACAGGATGACTTGTCTAGTCTGTGACACATTACATGTTACGTGTTATTTTATTCTCACCAAAGCTCTGCGGGATCCACCTGGAAGGGAAAAATGGGTAAATTCAGTATGAAAGACGTGAAAGAAGCAGGGAGGCTGTTTCTGCAGCATCTACAGGATACAGGCTGCATGGACGTTACCAGCAAAGAGCAACTGAGAACTATCTATGCAGCGTTCAAAACACAGTGAGCCTTAATCATTGTTATTATCTATTTTATGAAGTTAGTTATTATTTAAATGATTTTTTATATTTAACTGTGTACAATTTTAATGTTTTCATTCAAAGTTTGATGTAATGACATTGGGGTAGATCGACAACTAAGTACGACAGGGGAATTACGCACGCGGCGTGCATAATTCTCCTGTCATCTAACTTGTGCGAATGCGCACATCCTTCTTACACCTTGCAGGTGTACGGAACTTTGTTACGTATGCCAGCCTGTACACAAAAGGGGCAGACACCTAATTTACAATCGGTGTATCTCCGCCATACAGGCGGAGATAGACATTTAAATTAGGTGTCAGGGGTGGGGAAAGGGCCGTTACGACTATGTCTGCAGCCATAAGCCCGCAAACCTAGTCGTAAAATTTAAAGTAGGAATCTGGACATGTAAGTGTTCAGATTTACTACCGATAGCGTGGAGTGCAGGGGGCATACACTCCCCGCTGCGCTTGCGTATTTACAGACCCTCGCATGCACATAATGCGTTCATGGGTCTGGATCTGTGCCAATGTCACCAGTCTTTTCATTTGGGGCAACAAAGAAAATTTGTAATAAAAATCTAATAAATGAAGATCTATACTGTCATAAAATTGGATCCCGATCTCCAAAAGGAAGGGGAAAACTACATTTTGCAATGCGTATTCTACAACTGAAATGTAGCGCTTTTCAGCAGCGGGGCAGGACAGGGTGAGATGTGTACATTAGGTAGGCATGATGGGAGGAGGGAAGTATGGTTAATTGTACAGTAAGACCTTGGTTAAGCCCTTATGGACAATCCAGATTTCCACGACGTCCGTGGGGACAGTGTAGAAATTTTAAGGTAAGGTCCTGGTTTCTGAAGTCAGGGACGTGACCTTCCCTGGTATGTGCAGCAATCTGCCATCGGAACGCTTTGGATCCAGCCCATAATTTTCCCTACCATTGTATCTTTAGTCTTCTTGGTTTAACTTTACTTTATAAATTCTACAACAAGGACGTTGCCTGCTTTTTATTGATATACAACAGTTTTGAAGCATTCATTTCATTTTCTTCAGACAATGTTTGTGGTTGTCTTGTTTTCTGTTTGTATTTGTTTGTTTGGGGAAGGTTTTTTTTTGTATTTACTCTTGGTTTATAAATAAATAAAACCTGAAAAACCAGAAACATTTTCTCCCAACAATCCAATACGCTTTCAAAGACTTTCTGTGTATTTCAAAATGATGTAAGACTTGCTATGTAGAAGGTCTTAAATATGTGTAAT
>WWET01000124.1:100524-123967 GCA_011038615.1 Limnodynastes dumerilii | reverse complement strand
GTAATAGAACACGAGGGCATGAATATAAACTGGAGGGTGGTAGATTCAAAGGAAATGTGCGGAAAAATTACTTCACTGAAAGGGTGATAGTGGTGTGGTATAGCCTCCCATCTGAGGTGGTTGAGGCCAATACAGTAGAACAGTTTAAACATGCTTGGGATAAATATAAGGATATCCTAAATTGTAAACTAAATTGAGGGCAAATCTAGGGTCAAAATTGAATTGAGGGTAAATAGGGTCTAGGGTCAGTATAGTTTTAAATAAACAAATGGGCAGACTAGATGGGCAATGTGGCTCTTATGTCACTTTCTTTGGGATAAATATAAGGGTATCCTAAATTGTAAACCAAATTGAGGGTAAATAGGGTCTAGGGTCAGTATAGTTTTAAATAAACAAATGGGCAGACTAGATGGGCCATGTGGCTCTTATCTGCCGTCACTTTCTATGTTTCTATATATTTTCTCACGATAACCCCAGAGCTGCTGCAATTAGGCTGCCACTCCAAAGTATAAAAACAAATAAAAAAATTGCTGCGCTAGAGTGGTATCGAATAGTAAATGCACCAATAGATCAAGTTAAAATAACAATTTAATAAATAAATTTGATCAGTAGCTATTTAATAGAAAACAGTTAAAAATACATATCAGTAACCATAGATAGGACACCAGTAGTGGATGGATCATAACCCACAGGGACTCCCGTTATGATAGCCTTATATAGGATATAAGCAATCTTGCCTATAGTAGTTGAATTATTCTGTGCTTTGAATTAACCTGTGTTTTGCTGTGAACAGAAGTTTTCCATCATCTCTGTACTAGAGACTAAAAAGACTGTTTAAATATATCTGTCTATACGGATCCTATATCCATTGATATTACTCTCTGCCGTTGCAGAATAATTCAACTACTATAGGCAAGATTGCTTATACCCTATATAGGGCTATCATAACGGGAGTCCCTGTGGGTTATGATCCATCCACTACTGGTGTCCTATCTATTGTTACTGATATGTATTTTTAACTGATTTCTATTAAATAGCTACTGATCAAATGTATTTATTAAATTGTTATTTTAACTTTATTGGTGCATTTACTATTCGATACCACTCTAGCGCAGCAATTTTTTTTATTTGTTTTTACTACTTTATTTATAATTGGAAAAAAGAAAATGCTTTGTTATATTTGAACTTGTCTGAGGACAAATGTAACTACTACTGATGAAAGGATACCTACATAGGCTTCTAAATCTGATTTTCTTTTTTATATGTATATTATATATTTTCAAATAAAGACAGTTTAAACATTTAGAAGCCTAATGTTTACAATATAAATATATCCGCATTACAAGCAATAATTGGTAGATATAGTAGCAATATGAATATCAAGGATATCATATTGTGCTGTCTAGGTTCAAGGGTAGTCATGGGTCAGTAAGCAATATAAATGTGTAACTGCTAATATTCACATTTAAAGTCATTGGGAAAGGGTGAGGGAACAAAGGCTGAGGTAGATCTAAACTGGTGTGAGACTAAGTGGGCTGACTAAGTGGGCTTGAGATTACATACCACAGATATTTTAAAGATGTGCTCTAAGGCATAGCCTGTCAAGGCTAAAAGGTGTGGGGGCTATCAAAGATGCATACATTGGAGTTTGCTTAAATTCCAACCAGCAAAAAGTTGAGGTATATTCTTAGTATTTATGTATAAAAGACATAAGAATGTAATCCATCGACATGTACTAATCTATCCTGTTGAACCAGTCCCTTATCGTGGGAGTCTTTTCATCTATGTTTTATTAATTTGGCTGCATTGTATCTTTCTACTGGTCTGAATTGTTTGTATCTATATACTTTCATGTGGTTTCTAGGCTGATGACTCACTTCAGTCATTGCATATGGAGGTACACATCTACTGCTTTTTTTCACTTTTAGGTGTTTGTTTCTCTTTTTTTTTTTTTGAGGTATTATAAAATATATGCACTCTATCTTGACGCTCTCCTCTGTATTCAACTATACAGGATGTGGAACCAACCTGAATATTACTGCTCTGTCCCTTTACAAAATGGGGATAGTACAGAAGTCTGGATAGTAGGTAATGGCTGAAACACGCCATTGTTCTATCTGCTATGTACTGTTTGATCTAAATACCCCCTCTCCCCTCCCACCTTGCATACATGCTGTATGCATCCTGCCCTGCTGTTGGAAAACCCTTAAATTAAGGAAGACTGGATCAAGAGGCTCCAGATCTATAATGGAAGCACAGTGTGTGTGTACACACAAAATGAGCTAGCATTTCACTCCTGCGTTTTGCGTAAGTCTGGGTGCTTTAAAATGTAAGGACATTTTAGTACTTAAGGCTACGTTTAGAAAAGGGATAGTACTATAGTGTTTGAGAAACCAGTTATTCTCTTTTATAGAATTTATAATTTTTGACAATAATCATCCCTTTATCTGTGGACATTGTGTTAGGACTTTTCTGTAATTGGTGGATAGCAGAAGACTTATTTCTACAACAATTGCTGGGCACAAGAGCTTTGTGAAGAAGTAAAACAGCGCCAGCGATCACTGGATTGTTAAATCCTATTGCCACATGTTTTAGGATTGCAGGAAAGTGAAGTGATCCTGACCACATGTAGCTCTGGAGATCTAATTAATATTTTTAAACAAATCACTAAGTTATCTCAAAATAATGTTACTATATATAAGAAATAATGGGGAAATAAAGAGAATTTAGTAGCTTTATAGTCTACAGTAACATGAATCATTGTCAGGTTCAAAAACAAAGTACGATGAGTAGTTATTGTGGTTTACATGTGAGGGACATGTAGAATATTAGGACACTGATTTTTTTTTTTTGAAGTGCAGAGTTAAGCTTAGAAAGGAGTGTGTGCTGAGTGTTGAGCGTGCATGTTGAAGATATATATTTTTTTCTGGGCATTTATTATTGGTCTTTGTGGATTTATTTATTTTTTCCTCTGTTAGACCTAGTGTGTGTGGTTGATTGCACTTTTTGTTACAGTGGCTAGTAAGCTCTATGTAACAGGAGCTGGTTAGCGATTGCACTGAGCTGTGATTGCATTTTTATTTCAAGTGCAGTTTTTTTTATTTTTTTTATTTTAAGTGTAGAGTTAAAATCAGGAAGGAGTTTAAACCAGGACAAGGCTAGCTAAGGTTAGTAGTTTCAAGTACACTGTAGGTTAAAAGAGGTTAAGTAAGACCTAATAAGATGAGTGGGAGCAGGATTGAAAAACTTGCTTAATGCATGTCCTATCACATGTATGCACAATTGGAACAATTGTTTAAAGATACATTCCTCTGTAAGAAATGTGAGTACTTGATATCTTTGGAAGCACAGGTAACAGATCTAAAGCAGACCATTGCAACATTGAGGGAGATTGCCAATCTTGACCAGAGTCTACAGCTCACTATTGATGCTTTAGCTGAGCTGGGTGGAGTCAGCTGAGGATGCACAGCTGGGTAACAGTTAGAAGGGATGGCAGAGGAAAGAAGAGGCAGCAAAGTTCTGAGTTGAGCAATCCCAGCAGATTTGCCAGATTGGATGAAGATACTGTGTAAGGCGGTTTAGAATTTGTAGGGTTGGGTGAGACTGCTTCCTCTAGCAGCCAGGGGAACGGTCTCTCTGAGTTAGAGGGGCTGACGTTCCATAGAGACCTAGGCAGATTGTGGTGGTAGGGGAGTCCGTTATTAGGAATGTAGATATGGCAATCTTTCACAAGGACTGTGCATGCCGACCAGTGAGCTGTTTCCCGGGTACTTGGGTTCGACATATTGCAGATCAATCTGTGGACAGATTGTTGGGAGGGGCTGGGAATGCATGTTGGTACCAATGACGGATTTAGAGAAATATAGGGTGTCCTAAAGAATGATTTCAGGGACCTGGGTTGCAAACTTAAGGCAAGGACATCCAAGGTAGTATTTTCAGAAATACTAACTGTGCCATGGGCTAGTCTGGGGAGGCAGCAAGAGATTAGGGAGGTTAATGCGTGGCTATGAGATTGTTGTAGGGAGGAGGATTTGGATTATTAGAGCACTGGGCTGATTTCTCGATCAGATGCCAAGGGGCAAGCAAGTATTTATGGGCTTGACACTGAGTGCAGTAAGTGGGAATTTAATAAGAGTCAAGGGAATGGAGAGGTGGGAAGGGGAAGCGCAGCCAATAAGGAGGGGTCCTTGATAAAAGCATTAAGAAAAACAGCCTTATCAAAGGAAAAAGGAATAACAAAGGGAGGCAATAAACTTAAGTGTATGCTTGCAAATGCCTGTTGAGTAAAATGAGTTAGAACTAGTATCAACGAAAGAGCAATATGATATTATAGGTATCAGTGAGACATGGTGGGATGATGCATATGACTGGGCAGGCAACTTGAAAGGCTATACTCTCTTCAGGATGGATAGAGTAAATAAAATGGGAGGAGGAGTATGTCTGTTAAGCCAATGTTGATACCAAGTTTACAGGAAGTTGTTTACGATAGTATTGTTTATAATATAGAGGCATTGTGGGTGGAAATCCAGTGTAGGTAAAAGTACAAAGAAGTTGCTGATGTGGACATACTATAAACCACCAAATTATTATTTTAATTGAGGAAGCCCAACTTCTACTGCAAATTGAAAAAGCTGCACAACTAGGTCAAGTATTAATTATTGGGGATTTCAATAATCCTGACATTGATTGGAGTACTGAGACTTGTGGTGGAGTTAGTGGAAACAAGTTTCTGAGCATGCTAAAAGACCATTACATGTCTCAAATGGTAGAGGAACCAACTATGAACTGGACTATACTGGACCTAGTAATAACAATAATGTAGAGGTTATATCAAATATTCAAGTAAGGGAGCACTTGGAAAACAGTGATCATTATATGATCACATTTGAAATTTATTTCCAGAAGCAACAGTATAAGGGATCAACTAGGACTTTTAGAACTAGAAATTTTAGGCAAATTTTAATGAAAAAGAAGCATGTATTAAAATTGTTTAAATCTAAAGGGACTGAGGAGTCCTTCAGTATCCATAAGGAATGTCATAAAATATGCAAAAAGGAAATCAGATTGGCGAAACTAGAAAATGAAAAAAAGTTGCGAAAGAAAGTAAACCCTAAAGTTTTTTTTGTTTTGTTTTGTTTTTTTAGTATATGAATGGCATAAGAATCAGAATAGACAATATAGGACCCCTAAAAAGTGAGATGGTTGGATTGATCATTGATGATGAAAAAGCAGAGGTATTAAACACTTTCTTTTCTTCAGCAATTACCAGAGGAACAAATGGTGAATAATACATAAGAATGAAAATGCAACAGTACCATCACTTAATACTTTTCTGACCAAGGAAATATACTTGTGTGACAAAGGAAGAAGTCCAAAGGCGATTGAAGAAAATTAAGATAAATAAAGCTTCAGGTCCTGACACTGACAGCCAACGGTTCTTATGGAGCTAAACTCAGAAATTGCTAGACCGTTATTCTTAATTTTCATAGATTCAATTCCATCAGGCCTTGTACCAAGGGATTGGCATATAGCAGATGTAGTGCTGTTGCTTAAAAAGGGAGTGAGATCAGAACCAGGTAATTATAGACCTGTCTGACATCAATAGTTGGGAAACTGCTGGAAGGTATACTAAGAGATGATATACAGGATTGCTTGGTGTGCAAAAGATTATTAGTGGGAATCAACATGGATTTGTGTGGGATAGGTCATGGCAAACTAACCTAATTAGCTTTTATGAGGAAGTTAGTTTGAACTTAAACCAGGGTAGTGCAGTAGATGTGGTCCACTTAGATTTTGCAAAAGCCTTTGATACAGTGCCACACGAGGTTAGTCCACAAAATACAGTAGGTTCAGGAGTGCACTATGGGTATTATTGGAATAATGCAATACACACACGTCAGATTAATATAAAAGTATTTATTGTACTTGGCTTCTAGTTTCAATCAAGTATGTTCAGCATACAGCGTAAGTCACATCCAGGAGCCTCGGTCCTACAACGGTAGGCTGGATAAGTCCACAGCACTTCTGCAATCAGTCTGGGCATTGAATAGATTGACGTTCTAGCATAAAAATGCTATTTTTATAAACCTTTTGCTGGGTTTACTCCACTAAACTTTGCTCTCTGGAAAAACAATGCTGTTTATGTTTGTATTACCTATGTAATAGTAAACCCACACATAAACAGAAATTGAAACGCTTAAACTGTATCCAGATTTTACACAGAGTTTAATAGGCAAATATGATGTAAGCTTAATACTTCTTTAATATTGACCAAATTGTTAGGCTAACAATGACTGGACTTTGTAACATTTAACATGTAAGCTGACATTGCACTAAAACATCTTAAAATGATACAGACCCAATAAAGGTCACTAAACAGCCCTCTTGGCTTCAAACCACTCTTGATCTTTATGGGTCAATTCACTTTGCTTTATATTTGTTATGGTATTTATATCCATAAATCATTCAGTTTAGTTGGTGTTATAGAAGCATTATCCCAATGTTCATTAAGTTCTTTTAAGGATCTGGCTGTGATGGAGCACATTCATTCGATCTCCAGATCTTGGCATTTCACTGTGTCAGGTTAATCACAATATGTTGTCGTCATGGTTATGAAGGGTCATTCTCCAAAGTCCTTTGTCTGAACGGGGGTCCAGTACTGGAAGTCATCAAGTTTTTCTGGGGTACAATCTGTGGGATTAAAAATAGACAGGGTTAGTATCACCTTCCAACAATACATAATATGTCTGTCCTAAACCTGCTGTCACTATTTCTCCCCATAATTTCTAATTCCCTGCAGGTACATGTGCATACTCTGCAGTGTTAATGTTCTTGTCTAATGTACAGTGATTCTGGTATCATCAGTAATTTACACACTGTCAAGTAATCAATGTGTACATTCAGAGTAACAAAACATTTGCCTTTATCATCTGATTTGACAATGTCATCCCATGTTCACTTGTAATAAAGTACGTGTTCCCCATTCTTTAAATACAATATTCCTATTGGAAACGGTGTTCCAGTACCTTTTTCCGACTTTTTTTTTTTTTTTGTTAAAAGCCTGTGCTTTTATAATATATAAGAGGCAAGGCTTTTAGCTGTGCAGTACAGAGAATACAGTACTCCTACGGGAGCCCTGTAGGACCAAACCTGTTACTGCAAACGACAGTGACCAAACCTATGCAGTCACTGCCATTCTAGCAACTGATTTGGTCTTACAGGGCTCCTGTAGTAGCCCTGTATTACACCCTACCACGTGACCGCTGGCAGACAGAGAGGGAGCGCCAGATAGAGGACGCGCTGCGGAGGAAGGGACTTCAAAGGTAAATAACAGAGGCTGGTCATATCGGGCAGACAGTGGAGGCTGGACATTACAAGGGGCAGACAGTGGAGGCTGGACATTACAAGGGGCTCAATTATAAAAATATTATTTTTTTTTATAAAAAAGCTTTTACTTCTCCATTTGGAGATACATCTACTTCCTCACACAACACCTTTGCAACACCTTTGCAATGGATGCATAAAGTATATAGATAAATCCCTTGTCTACCTGTGCATAAGTTTTGATTCTGATTATGGCTATGTGGGGGCCTAGGGGCTGAGGGTGTGATTATCCTTTGGTATGGTGTAGAGCTCTCTTCCATTACCCTCTCATTCACAATGCACACTGCCTTCTTCAGGACTCTCCCATCCCCATAAAGTGTATGTGAGCGTACATTTTCTAAGTTGCTTCTTTAGGAGGCCATTCATACGCTGTGTATAGTAGGGAATGTGGTACAACCAGTATACTCCCTTGTCTGCAGAATGTATACACTGTAGTATAGCAGTACTGCGCTGCCTCTCTCTGTGTGCATGGGTTCTATAAAGTCTGTTCGGCACACTTGTCCAGCTGATATTCCATGGTAGATTGAACGTAAGTTTCGCCCCTCTGCACCACTTCTTGTGCCATATGTTGTGTCATTGGAATACCTTTCTTTTGAGCCCATGTATAAGTCCCTTCAGCTCCTCCAAGGCCACTCTGGGCATGTGACCAATCTCCAAAAATGATGCAGATCAGTGGTTTCCTCTGGGAACAGTTCAGTGGTTCTGACTTGGAAAAGATGATCTACTGTCATTACCTTTTAGTCCAGTATGTGCATTAACATGTACCAGAATGTGTGGTACACTGTCCAAATGCTGTCCCATATTACTGTACAACCCCAGATAGCTTTGTGTCGCTATGTGGCCATCCATGTTGTTAAGCCCTGGAATATTGAACAAGTGTTGGTATAAATTATGATCACTTGTCCTTCTATTTCATCAAGACGCATAACTCCAACCTGTAACTCAGTGCATTGCCTGGAACCTCCTTCCCCACTCTCGTATAAAATGGTCTGAGGTTGGTACACTGCACCAGTCTAACTGCAGCCTTGCAATGTCAGTACTGTCACAGGTGCTTGTTTTCAAGTTCTTTCCATATGCTGCAATGCTACATAAGCTGTTAATAATGTATTTTCCAAAAAGGAGTACCTGTGTTGGGATGTGGAAAGAAGCTTTTCCCAGAATCTAATTGTTTTCTTTCTGGTCACCTTGTAAGTGGGATTAAGGATCAGGTACAAGTGTGATACAAAAACATTCCAAAACATCATAGTTTCCAGCACATTTTTTGCTTCCTTTGCAATGTTTGGGGTCTTCAAATTTGCAATAACATCCAACACTGCTTCTAGCAAAGCCTGCACAGTCTCTCCAATCTCTTTTAAGTCATCTTGTATGCAGTATTGCTTTAAGGTAACTGGCTGTGCAGGAGGAGTTATATATACTGGTTCCCATTTAGCATTCCCTCTAACTATCAGCTTCATTGTTGCTATCGTGAAGGCTTTTATGGAGTACCCAAAAACATTTGTTCCTGAAGGGATGTCTATGGACTGATCGTTCAGCAAGTTCAATTCAGTTATGTTGCTTGGGAACTCCAAGACCAACACTTCTACATTAAAGGGCACCCACATCTGTTTACCTTTTTAAACCTTCCACAGCCACCCACAATGTGTATGTGGATGGTATGTGTGGTTTGTGCAAAAGTGAAACTTCAGCTCCTGTGTCTAGCGATGCAGTATAAATAGATCTGTCTAAGTTACTCCATTGTAAGGTTACATTACAATAAGGGTGTCGGGCCCTTGGTTTCGTAACACAAACGTCATAAACTACCACCTCCCTAGGGGCCTGCTGCATACACAGTTGTACTCTGGGATTGTTACTCATTAACCAGTTGTGTGTTTCTACAGGTCCTTCCTCCACTAATGTTTGTTCCAGTCACTCCCAAATCATGTCTAACCGCTGCTGAAGTTGATGGGGCATTTGTCATAATGTGGGTTAACACCATATACCGGCATATGGGTGTGGGTCCCCGCAAAGAATGGCCCTATTTCGATAGGGCTGTTCTCTCGCAGCCAGTTTCAAATTGGCTGGGATACCGATTGCTTATGCCTCGAAAAGGCATAGCAATCGATTCCCAGAGCACCGAACACGGTGCTCTGAAAGGTGAGTGACTAAACTAACCCCAATCCTTCCCCTAATTCTAACCCTCCCCTTTTATAACCCTAACTCTCCCTTCCCTGCAGCCTGACCCTAATACTCTCTTCTCTATAGCCTGGTCCTAACCCTAACCCCCCCCCCCCAAACTAAAATGCCCCGGAGAGGTTACTCACCTCTCCGGAGCCGTCAGTGGCGGGTGCGTCTCGTCCTCTGCGAAAATGAATGGGTGAGTATGCTGATCGGCACACTCGCCCATTCATAAAAAAAAAATTCTAAAATGGTCCCCTATTCGAAATAGAGACAGCCGAAAAGTAACTTTCAACTGTCTCTATTTCGCAAAGCGGGCCATTGGACCAGAGACTGTAACTGCCGGCATATTTACTCCCTCCAGGTTACCTGCCGTTAAAGCGTCCCCATTTTCAGTTAACATTGGGAGAAACTGAGGCCTTCGTTGTGCATCTAAAAGAATCCCTTCTCTGGTGGTTTCAACTGTGTTTGCGCCTCAGTATGTTCCTGCCTGAGTTTAAATTTTGTGCAAGTCTTTAACCTTGTAAAGGTGCCATTATGATTTTATTTATATTTACTGCATTGGTTGTTAGCGTTGGTTTTGTTTTTTAAATGCGTATTTATTCATTGTTTTATGAAAGTCTCTATGTAGTGGATCATTGTATTTCTAACTTCATGCAGTATGCGTTTGTGTGTTGTAAAGTATGTCTTGATTATTCTTATTTTAAGTTGTATTTTTAATGGTTACATTTGTTTACATATGTTAACAAATGTTATATGTTACATATGTAGAGTACGTGCTGTTTTTAGAAAAAAAATAACAACTGTACCTTTCCAAAGCCTGATCGGTGCATTTAGTTACATATCTTTGAATCATAAGCAATTTTAAGCATCTAAACGAATGACCGATTCACTGCTAATAAAGTCTGCACGTACCTAATTATACGCAATAAAGTCTTGCGTCCTTATGTTGCGCTGCCGACACAGGGGGAGTGGTTAACTGGTTTTTTATTTACTGTGAATCGTTATTGCGGATTTTTCGCATGCATGTATTAAGTTTGCAATTTTACTCTTAAGTGTGAATACAATCCTATGTCACTATGTAAACATAATTATGTATTTTCCTAATCTACTATTTAACTATTGTTGCTTATCTGTTTTGTAAAAACTAGTTTTAACAACATCCTTATCCATTTGCTAGCAAAGTGTGGTATTATCAAAGCATTGCGTTAAAAAAAGTTATAGGATGTTTTTCTAATTATCGGTTTTTCCTTATAGGTTGTAAGAAGACGATCATTGATTGATCAGTATGCGACTGTTCGCAAAGAACAACCATCCTCTGTTCAGACACCTCCTCAGAATGGACAAAATTATACGCGGGCACAAGCACAAAAAATTATTCATTGGATGAAGGAAAGCAGGTGCCAATTTAAAAGTACAATTAAATGATGCTCAATACTGTAGTACAAACTTTACAATATTTTTCTCCTTTTTTTTTTCAGGCAAGAATTTATCTCTGACAAAAATGGTATTAAGATTTCTTCAGAGTATGATCTCTCAAATGGTCGTATAAGATTTCCTCTGCCGCTAGATAATCTAAAGAAGGTTCATATTTCAATAAAAAATACATCTGAACAGTCAGTAACCTTTGTTCAGTACAAACTTTTACGTAGGATGCGCACCTTCTCATTCCAAGATGAGGATAACGTTTCTGCCACTAATGCCAAATTGCTTGGTCCAGGTAAGATTGAGTCTATTTCTAGTAAAATAAAAGAATAGAAAATAAATCTAAATTGTAGTGTATAAAGAATTGATTTCAGAGTTTTGTTTGTCATATGTTAATATGTTGAATGGGAATCATGTACTATAGACAATCTCATGAAAGAAGTGTTTGGAGAAACCCTTTTGTACATCAGAGAGAAAATGTTTAAACAGGAAGGGACTAAACAGGAAGTAAATTACCACAAGTTGCACCTGTATACAGCAGTGTACATGCTGTACACAGACCTAGAGCCAGATTTACTAAGCTGTGGGTTTGTGAAAGTGGAGATGTTGCCTATAGCAACCAATCAGATTTTAGCTCTCACTTTTCTGTTACATACTAGAGAATATCCGCTATGGGCAATATCTCCACTTTTACAAACCCGCATCTTAGTAAAAACTGGCCCATAGAGTTGCCAGTGGAAGCTTTATAACTAGTGTGACATGTATTCCAGGGACTAATAGTCTATAGGGCAAGACATATGAGAACACTGACTGATAATAAAATATTCCTAAATGAATAGGCTAGAAGGAAGGCTGTTAGTATTTTATAAAACAAAAGTACTTTTGGGTATGTTGTAACTGTATATTAGGCATAGGAGAGAATTCTAGAGGAAAGGAGCAGCACTGGAGAAGATTTAGAGGTGGGATTCAGAAAAGAATTTCACTGGAGAAGGAAGAACACTTTCATTGCTACAGCAGAATTTAGGAGGAGAGAGAAGTTGACTAAAGAGTGACCGAGAGATATAGGATTGTGTATTTGAACTATATCGTGTAGCTTTGGGTAGAGTGGGGTGCATGGTGTCCAGAGGAAATTTGAATGGGCAACATCATGAATCATCAGCGAAATTAAGTGGAAAAAATTAGACCAGGGAAAGATAACGTAGCAAAATTCCAGAGATGAGATCTAATGGGAGCTCAGTTTCCTCTTATTGGACTGTTGGCCAACAAATAAGTAAGTTTATTGTGCATCCTTCTTTATTTCTGCCTTGTACTTCTCTATCTCTCATTTCTGATCTGGAGCAATAGTCCCTACACAGCAGAAGTCCTAACCACTTAAGCCACTCTGCTGCCTTAATATTTACTTTTAATATATTTTTCTTCACATTTAGCATCTGGAGATTACACTCTAAAACACATAAAACCTTTATCCTATTTTAGGTAGGCAAAATAATACAGGAAGTAGTTGCTAAAAAAAATCTTTATCATGTCAGATGTAATATTGACATTTGTCACTTTCCCTAATTTCATTTTATATTTTCTAGGTGCAGAGTATGATCTCATTATTCAAGCATCAACTACTTACTATGGATATTTTCCTGTAACACTTGTGTTTGAATTCATGGAAGAAAACTCCAGAAACAAATTTTTTATTGGAAGGTTCATCTCTGCAGTATCCACCAGTAGTTTAGCTGTTGACTTGGCACCAACCAGTAGATATGTTCCATATCAAATAAACCTTCGTAAAGTAGTTGAGAGGATTGAAGAAGATGGAGTACCACCAGATGGGTTAGTTGCTTTATATCAAATGAAGTATTAAAGGACTTCATTATTGAATTGGTTACTTGCAGATATTGTTTATTTGAATTTGTGGCTCTACGTTCTCTAATATGTAAAAGGAAAGTGTAATAGGAAAGTGAGATTTTTTTTTCATATTTTTGGGACTCGGATTAAACAATCCTATCTGAGTTTAGTGTTTTGTAGCGCCTTAAACAATGAGATTTCTGTTACTTAAGGTACAGCTTTTGGTGTAAAAAGCTTCCGCTTTTGGACATGTTTTCCAAATAAAGTTTCCCAAGTCTCAGCTGGTGTCGTTTTAGTAGTTTAGTGTGGGTGTAATATGTCTTTTACCAGTGCTCGAAGTGGAAATTTAGAAGTGGGGGTATGGAAATTTCAGCACCAGATGTGTCTTTAGTTTGGCAAAGTAAACAGGTCAACAATGAGAAAACACATTGTGTACATGTCATGTGGGTCATGATTTCTACACTGAATGCTTCATGTTTAATTAAATAATCTGGTTACCGCTAGGGATAAACAATGATGGCTCCCCCACAGGGCTGTTTCTAGGGGCGGACGAGTCCAACCAACCTTATTGCACCTTCCTTCTGGGGGTCCAACCTGCTTTATTTTCCCTTCCTTGTTTGTGACCACCCAGCCTTATTTCCCCAACTTTTTATGTGCAGTCAGCCTTATTGTCCCCTTCTTCAGTTTGCCCAACCTTATTGCCCCTCCTGTGTCCAGACAGCCTTATAGCTTTATGAGTGTCCAGCCAGTCTTATTGCCCCAACTTTGGATGCAGCCAGCCTTATTGTCCTCTCCTTCAGTTTGCCCAGCCTTAATTCCCCTCCTGTGTCCAGCCAACCTTATTGCTCACCACTTTAGTTGTGTCCACCCAGCCTTATTGCCTCTCCTTCTGTTTCCAGACAGTTATTGCCCCTCTATGTGTGTCCATTCAGCCCTATTGCCCTTTTCAAGTCCAGCTTCTCACTCCCTCATTCAAAATTCCCCTTGGCCAAACTACTTTCTAAAAGAGCTCTTTATTAAACTTAAATTTCCTGGGTCTTCCGGCTCTCTCCTCAGCGGTGCACGCTCTGCGGGCTAATGACACTTGCGTGACCTTAGGTCACGCTTGTGTCCTCTGCTCTGATCAGAGCTGCGTCTGTGCAAAGCACAGCCCGCTCTGTCAGTGACTCCCGGCGGCAGTGTGGCACAGGAGAAGTGAGTAGGTATGGCATACCTGCACTTCTGTGAGCCTGCATGGAGTAAAAATACAGCCGCTCATAGAATCTTATAATTCTATGAGCAGCTGTATTCGTACTCAGAGCCAGCTCACAGAAGTAGCGGTATGACGTACCGCCGTATACCAGCCCACTTCGAGCTCTGCCTTGTACAAGAACAAGTTTATATGTTTTTATGTGTGTAAAATATATATTTCTATTAATACTAAATCTTTATTTTGCCAGAGATTTGAATTACTCTCTAGAGCGAGAGGTTAAACTTGGGGAGTTCCATCCTTCTCCAGATCTAAGGCACAGCCTCCGAAATGGACAATTCTCTAGCAATGCTCAAAGGGAAAGGTAAGCTGCTAATATTGCTATAGCTTAAAACAGTGCTCCTCAACCTTTTCTCACCCTCTGCACACCTAAGCCCTTCCCAGAATTTCGCGGCACACCAAAAGTAATATAGACAAAAAAGCAGGAATTACAAAGTACGTACACAGAAATTACATTTAATTGTTATTTATTTGATGAATTTAACATCGCAGTTAATAACTTTTTTTCTTATATCTAATTTAACTGTTATCTAGTAGCCCTCATTCATGTGTCTGCAGCATCCCCAATATTCCCTATCATATGTCTGCAGCCTCCCCAGTATCACCAATCGTGTGTCTCCAGCTCTCCAGTATTTCCCATTTATGTATCTGCAGCCTCCCCAGTATCCCCTTATTTCCTTAAAGCAAGATCTTCCAGTGCATTTTCTCCTGTAGGAGGCATTGCACCATGGCACATTTGGCAACATCCCTTGGTGCACTGGTTGAGGAGCACTGGCTTAAAATACACTTTGGTACTTGTAGAACCAGACCTGCATGTTTTATTCCTGACATGACTGCAGTTGGCACAGGAGTTTTCAGAGAATTTTAATACTGATTTGCTATTTATAAAGTAAAATAATTTTATTTAGGATTTTTCTGGATAACGCCAGTGTTTCTATTTTCAGAATCTTTTATAGCCAGTCGTGTTCTTGTATTTGTAAGGAAGTGAACAACTCATCCCCTGCATTTTCATTCATTAATTTCTAGAAAAATGAATGATGGTGAATGCTGCAAGTAGATTACTCGGGGAAAGGATTCTATGTATTAAGTCTGTCTTTCTTAGGAGTGTCAATCTATGGATAAAGTACCTCCAGAACCAGAATTAGGTGTTAAAATGCCCCTCCCCTGTTATTGTTGCATACACACATTGCCCTTTGGGAAGACAGATCAGAGACCCATGACTGAGCTTAACTGACACTTGGCTCTGCCATGGAACCTGTTGGAATTAGGGAGGGAATGGCCAACTTCCAACCAGGGAGCCTAATATCAGTAGTAGGAAAATTGATGGAAACCCTGTTAAAAGAATAGATTGTACTGTATCTTAAATCCAGTAATTTACAGGATCCCAAGCAGCATGGATTCACTGGGGGAAGATGATGCTAAACAAATCTTATAGAATTTTTTGACTGGGTCAGTAAAGTACTAGATAAGGGGGGAGCTGTAGACATAGTTTATCTAGATTTTCGTAAGGCTTTTGACACTGTGCCACATCAAAGACTGTTAAATAAACTGGAAATTTTGGGATTGGACTTAAAGGTAGTTGCATGGATACGATCGTGGTTACAGGATAGACAACAAGGGTTGTAGTAAAGATATCCCTTCTGGGGATGGTAAGGTAACCATTGGAGTTCATATCTTTATTGGTGATTGTCTGTGCTGTTTTTGGGGGGAAAATATGCCTTTTTGCAGATGACACAAAGATATGTAACGGTAGACCACCATAAGGAGTACACAAAATGAGGGATGATCTAGGTAAACTAGAGGAATGGTCAAGAGTGTGGCAAATGCAGTTTAATGCCCAAAAAAGCTAAATCATGGGGCACAAAAGTTCAATATATCATTAATGGCACTACGTTAGAAACAAAGGAGGAAAGGGATCTAGAAGTCTTTATTTCTTGTGATTTAAAGGTAGCCAAGCAATGTAACAAAGCAATGAGAAAGGCAAGTCAGATGCTTGGGTGCATAGGGAGAGGAATTAGTGGCAGAAAGAGGGAAGCAGTGATGCCCCTTTATAGATCTTTGGTACGACCTCACCTATAATACCTCCAGAAAGACATAAATACATTAGAGACTGTGCAAAGAAGAGTAACTAAAATGATACTTGGCATGTGTCACAAATCATACCAAGAAAGGTTAGTGGAACTAAACATGTATAGCTTGGAGCAGAGAAGGGAGAGGTGGAATATAGCAGCTTTCAAATACATCAAGGGTTGTGACCGGCTACAGGAAGGTGGTATTTTTCAAAGGAAGAGGTGTGATAGAACACAAGGGCATGAATATAAACTGGAGGGTGGTAGATTCATAGGAAATGTGCAGAAAAATTACTTCACTGAAAGGGTGATAGATAATTGGAATAGCCTCCCACCAACAGTAGCGGTTTAAACATTCTTGGGATAAATATAAGGATATCCTACATTTAAACTAAATTAAGGGTAAATAACTGGGCAGACTGGATCTGCCATGTGGCTCTTATCTGCTGTCCCTTTCTATTGTAAAACCACCCCACTAACTTGTGAACGCTTTCATCATGTTTATTTTAGGTTGGTTATGAAGTTTGGTTAGGGTCATTAGCTGCATTTTAAATCAAATACATTCCATTAACCGTTTCTACATTAAAAGTATTGTTCTTTTATCTCAGGCAGTTGATATCAACAGCTCTAGACTTCAACAACTATAAAGAAAAGTTTCATTTGCTTTTGCACCTTGAAGAGATACAAATGGAGGTTGACATCCGGAAATATGATCAGAATGGATGTAAAATGGTTAAAGATAAAAGAGACAAACGTCTTCTTGTTCTTGATGTAAGTGTGAAATAACTTTGAGAAACCAGTTTATGATGATGAGTATGCTATTACTAGAATCAAAATGTGCAATTTGGTCCTCCATGTCCAAACGCTTTTAAAATGATCTGAATAGTCTTCTCCATAACCAAGCTCTGGTATGTGGCATTTCTCGGGTATAATTTTCTAGAATGCTGTGACGTTGGGTTTACCATTCTCTCTTGCATTGCAGTACAATTACCACTGTTGGCTACAGTATGTGGGTAGGGTGTACTAGTGAGTGTGATGTTTCAATTGCTGGCACATGCTTAAAGGGCTAACTTATCAGTAATCTTCCAGAGGAAAGAAATCTATTTTTTTTTTTATTATTATTTATTTATTATTTATTACTATTATTATACTTATAATTATATATTGTATTAAGGATTTTGGCAATGTTATAGTCGACATAGTTTTATCAGATTTACTGTTGCCAAATTAGTCTGTTATGGAGATTTGTACTGTTAGGCCGATGAGCGTTTGAGGCAACCCAGCAGCCTTATTGTTTATTTTACTATGGTCACTATGGATTTCTGGATTATACATGGGAGGCTGTAACCATTTGGTTGGGTATTTACAGTTATTTATATAACTAACCAACTTCCCCCAAAAAATATCACCTATCAGAGTATCAGAGTAGGAGAGAATCGATGTGTGGTTGGGAATGATACATTTGGGTTTTGTTGTAGTGATTTTATAGAACTGATCCATCATGTACATGTAGATAGTTTTCAGTAGTATCTGCCCGATGTCACATCACTTGGTCTCCACTTTGTATGCAGAGCTAAATAGTGTTGTTTTTCTGTGCGTGCTGTAGGTCCCTGGTGTAGCAGAGAACAGACCGTCTGTGTTAAAAGGAGATCACCTTTTTGTCACCTTTTCTGATGAAGCTAATACTCCGGGAAGAATCAGCTACAAAGGATATGTGCATGGTGTGGAACTGGAAAAAGTGAAACTTGGATTTTCACAAAAGTAAGACATTTCAATTTAAGGGGCTGATCTAATGTTAGGAGTAACTGCACAAAGCCGTATAAACATACAAAACATGTTGCAATGTGAGGAGTGTAATATTATTTGCATGCAGCCATATTGCACACTCCCATGCTGAACAGTTTTTAGAACTCTTAATTTATAGTTAAACTATAATACATCTTATAGTTAAACTATAATACATCTAGACATCTGCTTCTTTGAGCATGGATGCAGATTTATTTTTCACGTCACTTGAACAAATTGTATTTTGTGTATTTCCTTATTGTTAATGTGCCTCATATTCAGTTCTAACATTCAGCTGAGTTTGGTTTTGACTGTTGCTGGATGTGCTGAGCTATGTCTAGCAGACAGCTGTCTGTGACTGGCAGTCACATTGTGTATTATTCTGTCATCTACTTCTGATTCCGTGAATAATTTATGCAGTTTGTGAACACTTTCTTCATTTTTTATTCTCCGTTTCTAGACTTCTTCACGAGTTTATATCTGGACTGCTCTTTGATGTCACATTTACTTTTAACCGCTTACCATTGAGGGTTCTGCACAGAGCTGTTGATCTAGCTAAAGAGAAGAACTTGAAGAATATTTTGTTTCCAACCTATTCAAACAATGAGTGCCTCTTTAATGCAGATAGTCTAAGGTAAACATTGATAATGAGAGCAACATTGAACATATATAGTTTTAATCTGCTATCCCAAATTCCATATGACAGAGAACAGGGCACATCTATGTGTGGATGGGATTTATGTTCCCTGGACACTGCCTCAAGAATTTAGCATGGACTCGGAATACTGAATCTTATGTAAGGACTTAGCCAAGTACTTCCTGTACTATTAGCATGCCAATGCACACCCACCTTGTGTGTCTTGTACACATGGTAGGTGGGTATGCCCCTCTTGCGCAGATAGATCTATAGCAATATAACTGCAACACATAACTGCCGGATCCTGAATATGAAAGGGGTGTGGCTTGTAAAAAGGCCATGGGTTACTCGCTGAAACTTAATGCACTAAGTTTTACAATAATAACAATTCTTGAGTGCTTTCTTTAAAACTTTCAGGATTGATTAGCTGGGTTTGATTTATGACGCCTGATTTATGACATCTGATTTATACTGCTTCAGTACCTTCCTGTTGATTCAAATATATGAAAAATAATACCACCACAATACTTGTTCCATGATGAAAACTTCATAGGAATAGCTATATATCAGTGGATAGGGATGTTGTCTAGATAACACTTCCTGGAGAATGTCATTTTCTATTTTGTGTTTTTGCGCTTGAAAATAGTTTGGGACTGTGTGTGCCTGAATAGAGACTGAAATGCTAACTGTGCTGTCCCTATCTATGGAGTTTTTATTGCAGCAAGTTTGGGTTTTCTCTGTATTCTCCAGGTTCCTCTTGCAGTGCAAATATAAGCTGGTTGGGGAACAGCCTGACAAATGTTAGGTTTGTAAAGAATAAAATATGATTGCCGACTCAGTGACAATTACCTAACACATCACAGATTCTAGCTGCTATTTAATGGAGTGCCTGTAATAGACATGGCTCTAATTACTTTATTGCTGTATTTGTTTCCTTGCCTAGGTTATATGACAGAAATCTTGAGAATAACCCAGAGCAGTACATGGCTGTGAAACAAATTGTAAGCGGATTATCAAGACCAGCTCCATACCTTATATTTGGCCCACCAGGCACTGGAAAAACAGTTACGTTGGTTGAGGCTCTGAAGCAGGTGAGAATTTTACATAAAGAAAATGACACATAACAGACGAAGCAGTCGTTGGTTTTGTGGGGAATTGTTTATTTTGTTTCTATTAAAAGTATTTACTTTGATTTAGGACATCGATTGCAATCATTAGTGAGTGTGTTGTACACTTTGACTTCATGTTGTACTAACCCTAAAAGCACTAAACAGTCGTTTCTAATGAACCACTTCTACTGTTTTTCTGTAAACCCAGTAAATAAAAATAAAAATAAAAAAATAAAAAAAAAACAATATCCAGAATGGTCTCTTCTGTAGAAGTTATTTAGATAGATGGCCATAAACGCCACCTGCCACCTCTATGTTCAAGCCATATCCTAATGATGTCAAAAAGAAATAATTTTGGGAGATGATCATGAAGAACCAATCATGAGCTAACGCTGTAACACACGCTTTTATGTCAAATGTTGTTTTTTTTTTTTATTTAAACATTTTTGAAGCTTTCATCTTAATGGGTTGATTCATAAGAGAAGCTCGCTAGTAAATTGTTGTAATGAAATGGGACTGTGAGATGTGGGGAGTGTAACAGACTCCATGTCCTGTAGGCCGTCTTTCTATTGTACTAAAACTATAATAGTTACTTTTAAAATCATTTATAAATAAAATCTTAGGCCCGGATTCAGTTACGTGGTTTTTGTCTTGCGTACGTTTTAAGAATTGAGCTACTACGCTGTCTATGTACCATTTCTGTACGTAGATTGCGTAAGTGTGGTCTTTAGACCGCACCTACGCAATCTACGAACAGAAATGGTACGTAGATATCGGAAATAAGCTACTACGCATGCGACGTACGTAAGGCGAACACTATGTAACTGTGGATCCGGACCGTACTGAATAAAACCCTCAGACAAAAACGTGATTCAACCACCACTACCACCATGTTCTTGTATTTTATTTGAAAATGTTCCTGAAATATCTCTTACATACAGGTGTTGAAGAATATCCCTAATTCCCATGTGCTAGCATGTGCTCCTTCTAACAGTGCCTCAGACCTGCTCTGCCAACGCTTGATGAAACATGTCGACAAGAGCGCTATTTTAAGGATAATGGCCATTAGCAAGGACATTCGTACCGTGCCTGAGGATATTAAGGTACTTTTTATAAGGCTTACATCTAGTACTAACGCACATTATAAAACAACATCAGACTAGATCCATACTTCTTATTAGACATATTCTGATGGCTAGGATCTAAAAAAAAAAACAAAAAAAAAAACCCTCCTGATTTCATCGCTTTGCACGTGCGGACATTATAATCAGTGCTCCTTCTGGTATCTGGACAATCCAGAAATATGATTACATTTTTTTTCTGAATGGTATCAGACACTAGGATACTTGCAGTTCAAGGGGAAGGGGATTACTATTTGAATCAAATTATATATGGTCATTTTAAAAGCTTGCCACGCCTTCTTAAGGTAGGAAGCACCTGTCAGAAGTTTATACATGCTATTGAAGTGGATTTACATGGGCATAGCAAGTATCTGACATTACATTTGTGTGCAATAGCCATTTGCAATAAGTAACTAATTTCAAGCACTTAAGTCTGGATCCAGCCATTAATTTCAAGCCCCTTCTTAATTCTGGATCCAGCCCATAGAACCAATCATGAGCTAACACTGTAATACATAGGAACGCACTTACTTTTATGCCAAATGTAGTCATTTTTGTTCTTTGATGCTTTCATCTTAATGAGTTCATTCATCAGAGAAACTATAAATAGTAAATTGTTGTTATGAAATGCATATTTCATAAGTTTTATGTAATTGTGCTATAAGCTGAAACTGACAGTAACTGCAAATGTTATCTCATAAATGTCCAGATAAAAAAAAACATGCATGCTCCAAACTCCTTCCGCTCCCTGAGCCCCATGACAGTTAAAAGGGAAAGTAGTTTTCTGGAAGGTATTGCGTTTTGTGGCGCGCTATTGCCTGGAGCATATGTTTAAAAATTCTATCTTGCCCATACTTTTATTACCTTTGCTGAAATTCGACCCCATAGTATCTTTATATATAGCTCTATTTTTTTTTTTTTTAGCACACTTAAGGAAAAGATAAGCACTTCTATGGTGCATAAATTCTATATTTTCCATAATAAAGCTCTTTATTCATCCTTAATTTTACTTGGTTATACCCTTATTAGGGCTGTATGTTTTATAATAAAGCACCCCCACTTTCCCAAAACTTACTCTGTTTCCTTTGCCCTCTTAACATGCCTTAACATGATCTATCTTTCTCACTATAGCCTTGCTGTAACTGGAACAGTAACACACAGCAGTACGAATACCCTTCTAGAAATAAGCTGATGGAGTATCGTGTCATCATCACTACTCTTATTACTGCTGGAAGGTAATGGAAGATTAATCAACACCAGCTCAAATTAAAACAAAATAAAATGCGTTTAGATCATTTTAGTACAAAATATCTCTGATAAAATTTTGTTTTTGGATCTGTGCTGTCTGGCGCTGATGGCCCTTATTCACACTTAAACTTGTGCTTTTTAAGTGCGTATTTTGCCAAAATGACCTATTATGCATGCATAGTAGGTCATTTACACAATCTATGTACCAGATAGATAGGTAGGTAGATTGCATCTGTACGGAGTAGTTTAGTTAGTTAGAGGTGTGCTAATGCCGCCCCGGGGAGTGTTTAGTTAGTTAGAGGTGTGCTAATGCTGCCCCGGGGAGTGTTTAGTTAGAAGTCAGAGTGAGCAGGTTAGGTCCGGTTCTCTCTGCACCTAACTCATTAAGTGTGAATCAGGGCCATTATGTCTATTCCATACCTCTCAACTGACCTTGTTTTAGTTGGACTGACCCAATTAGTGGGCACAAAAGGGTGAAATTTATGAGAAAATAGGCTGAGTTTTGACCAAATGTGTCCATTTGCACACAGGCTTGCATCTGCAAACTTCCCTTCAAGCCACTTTTCTCATGTATTCATTGATGAGTCTGGACATGCGGTGGAACCAGAAAGTGTAACTGCTATAGCAGGTAAACAGTTTAGCGGTTACCATTTACTTGTCAAGTAAGCATGTAGCAAGCTTGCAAGGGGCTTCATTCAGGCAGAACCATTGTACATACATGAATTTAACACTATAAAGGGCCTTGCAGCATCCAAGATTATTCTTGATAATCCTTTACAGCGGGTTGTACAGAGTGTTAGTGGTGCACAAATAACGTAGGCACGGATCCAACGATCCAACTGGGCTGCTTTTGGATCTCCAGGCACTGAGCAATGTTATGATCTCCGCTGTATCCATGCATCAAGGTGTGCGAAGACTGGATCAGTCCACTGTATGAATCCCCATCTATATTGTTCCCACTTGCAATCGCAAGCCGTCCCTTCCCCCCCATCAATAGCTGTCTGTGTCATGTGGATTGTTAACCTCCCATCTGAGGTGGTTGAGGCCAATACAGTCGAACAGTTTAAACATGCTTGGGATAAATATAAGGGTATCCTAAATTGTAAACCAAATTGAGGGTAAATAGGGTCTAGGGTCAGTATAGTTTTCAATAAACAAATGGGCAGACTAGATGGGCCATGTGGCTCTTATCTGCCGTCACTTTTTATGTTCCTATGTTACTAAGAGGTAATAATACAGCATGAGTCAGGAGGGGCTAAAAGATGAAGGCCAGATGATTATATGAAGGGGAACAGGGGTAGCACCAGTGGCATCACTATTCCCAGAGATCTAGAGATGGTACAAAAATTTTAGGAATATCTAATTACACATCCGAATCTAGACTGCTCATTAAGGAGCCTTTCTGCTGCATCAGGTAAGAGACG
>WWET01000124.1:85068-100507 GCA_011038615.1 Limnodynastes dumerilii | reverse complement strand
GCTCTTCTGTCAAAATACATAACTCCCGACAACTCTAGTGGCGGCTGGTGAAATTCATTTATAGAGGGGAGCTTCCTGAGCCAGGGTGAGAACCGCTGCCAGCCAAGTCCTTCTCTGACTTGGAGAGCAAAAGCGCATTGGAATGATGTTTGTGTAAGGCAAGTTCTGTAAACAGGTTGACTGGATGTCTTTTATATTTGTGGTATATTCCTGTTTCTGAGGAGACAAAGGACCTGATTCACAGATAGGAAAATGCTACTTTTTAGGTGTGTATCTTTCAGAAGGCATATACTGCACATGCGTAGTACCTTAATATACGCAATTTACATAGGATATTAAGAACGGGACAGCTCTGAATCACCTTTACGAACCTATATATTCAAAGTTCATAGGACCTGATTCACGCTTAAGAATTCTTCCGATTTTAGGTGCGCATATTTAAGCACGGATGCACTGCGCATGCGTAGTAACTTTTATACGCTATTTGCGTTGGACTTAAGTTTGCTAATTCTGTGCTCATACACTACGAACTTAAAATTTGTAGGTTCGTAGTAACATATGCAAAAAAGGGCGTTCCATGAATAAGTAACTAGGTAGATACGAAGATTTGGGTGGAGAGAGGCATTTAAATGACCAAATGAAGGTGCGGTTATGCAGTTAAGTTCCTAAGTAGACGCCCTACGCATTCAAATGCGAATTTACAGTTAAGGGAGCCCTATGGCACTCATAAGTCACATAAGAACCTGAAAACCGGGGATTTGCCGAGGGAGTGTCATTGCTGTTGTGTATATTTAGGAACCTGTCGCGTTCTTAAGTGTGAATCAGGTCCATAGTGACTTAAGAAGGAAGGAAAACTTAAGAACGAAGATAAGAAGATTGGGTGAAAATCTGAGCGCGGTTAGGCAGAAATGTTCTTAATTGGCCGCCCTACGCACACAACTAACAACCTAAAGTTAAGGTAGCCCTATTGCATTCTTAAGTCCGTTAAGAAGCTATAAACCGGGGGCGTGTTAGGGGAGTCACCTTGCTACTAATTGCGTATAATTAAGAACCTATATATAGCCTTTTTAACTGTTAATCAGGTCCAAGATATTTCCTCTGGACCTGAGAAATGCATCCCCCAGCTTTTAGCATGTATTATGTGTTCAGCACATGCCATATGTCCAATTTATACTGTGTAATTCAAATGTTTAGTGTAAAGTAAAACGATGGACTTAATTAGTAGCATTGTTCTTCTGATAAAAACACAGTTTTTCTGTCTGTTTTAATTATAGGAATTTTGGATGTGATGAATCCGAATGGAGGACAGTTAGTTCTGGCTGGTGATCCTAGGCAGCTTGGCCCAATATTAAGGTCACCATATGCCAATGACAGTGGATTAGGTTCGTGACCTACTTCTAATCAAACATTAAAATGAAAATGCCTTAAACCTTTTATGTTACATCTTTTGTCCTTGTGTCTGCTATCTGCCTGTCATAATAAAAGGCCAAAATCAGGCTTCCAAATTTTACCCAACTTTTGTGTTCTAAATTTAACTTTGCGACTATGCTAATCGAAAACCCATTCCGGCCTGTCCAGAGTTAAGAGCAATGGGGTAGATCCAGAACTACGTTTGCCGTACGTTTATTCGCGGAGCGTATTTTCGTGCGCATAAATTCGTTACACTCCCCTCGGCACACCCCTTGCACGGACGTATTTTGTCAAAATACGCTTTCCAAACCCTACCTTAACTTTTTCCAACGTAACCACAGTCATACGCACACGTACGTATGGGCTGAACAAATTTACGCAGCTAAGCACGCCCATACTGTACACCTTAAATACAACCCCCCGCCTACTTCACGTATTTCACACGTAATTTGAACTAACGTAAAATCGACACGCCCACACTTAAGTATTTACGTGACATACGTTCATAAGTTCATAAGTTCACAAGTTCACAATTACGCTACGTTAATGTGCGTATTTTCTATGGTGCGCATGCGCAGTGCATACAAAACAGCGATTTTACGTCTGCCGCGCGTAAATTCGCTCCGAGGCATAGTTCTGGATCAGGCCCAATGAGGCTTCCAGCTTAGGGGCTGGGTTAAATTCGTAAGTGGGTGTTCCCTTTGCTTCAATTTACAGTATAGGCCAGGTGTAGGAAGTTTTGGAATTGTTGGAATAAATATATTAAACACTACATTTCATACCAGCCCAACTATAATATTCCTCATAATGCATACCAATAAAGGGGGCATTTTTCCCGAATGCCAGTTGTTGTTTATTTTCTTTAAAATACTTTTTATATTTCATCTTTTTTTCATGCAGGTATTTCTTTGCTTGAGAGACTGATGACTCAAAATCCTCTCTATGGAAAATCTGATGGGTCCTATAACCCCATATTTGTCACCAAATTGCTGCATAACTACAGGTTTGTGTTGTAGTTACTACGTTGTGCCTAAAAAATGTTGGTGTCTTTGGTTCAGGTCTGTGTATTGTTTTAAGCAATGAAAAGTATGTGTTGTTCTCTTTCTAAACTCAGGGGCTGGCTTTAAGTGTATATATTAAGTTATTCAACAGCTTGTTTAATCGGTCATCTTTCTATACCATCTCTGGTTTTTCACTAGAGTGGAACACAAAGCATCCCGACTAGCCCCACACTAAGTAGGACTCTCGATATTTTTCGTTAACTCTCATAACTGTAAAGCACGATTAAGTTCTGGTCTAGTCTCCAGTCATCTGGACATAAATACATGAATATTACAGGCTTATGTATAGTCAAAATGATACTTTATACATGGCTTCCGTCTTAATTGAAAAAACAAATGTCAAATAAAATAGTCATAAGTCATTCTGCATCTACCTCTTTATAGCCTCTCTATAGGCTTTTGTTTTTACTTGATTGAATCACTGTTTTTTTTTTCATGTGAAAGTAAAAAAACAGCAGGGATGTAATGTGAACAGCGTTTCTGCTGGTATGTTTCCTGAGCGCGGTCTACATTTTACCAGCTGGTCTATTCTGTGTTGTATAGGAAAGGAAGACTGCAGAACATTACAAAGCTTTGCTATATTTCAAAGTTTATTTTCTCTCATTGGAGCAGTGGGAATAAGGGATTTTTGAATATTGATCGTCCTCTAAAGGATTTCTGATTCTTTGTAAATTTTATAGTCTACATTGTTATGGCAATTACTTGCATAGTGACTGTCCATATTATGTAAGCAACAGGTCTTGTATAAGTGGTCACTGCTGAATTACAGTACTTATAGTGCAACTGATTCAGTGCATCACTGGCTCTTTTGATTTGAGTGGTGTATGAGATTTTAAGAGTGTGTGCATTTAGGCAGAGTTTGAACACTTCATGGTGGACTAAAAATGTTACCATTCACATATAGCACATGCACACTTCTAAAACATGGATGTGTGAGAGAACTGAAAATGTAGAATTTTTTTTTGCATATACCACACTTTTTAATATCCATAATTTAATCTTGCATACATGGTGGTTTAGAGCTTAACTTTATTGTGCCTAATTAGGTCCCACCCTCGTATCCTAACTATTCCAAATGAACTGTTCTATGAAAATGAACTCAAGTCTAAAGCAGAACAAATGGTTGTGGAGGCTTATTGCTCGTGGGAAAAGTTGCCTAAGAAGGTGAGATGTTGTTTAATAATACCAGAATGTATTGTGCATTGGAGCCTTTGACTCATTAAGTTTTATTCATTGTCTTTTTGTATTATTTTTATTATATCTTTAGGGCTTCCCCATCATATTTCATGGTGTGCTGGGGAAGGATGAACGAGAAGGGAACAGCCCATCTTTCTTCAATACGTTTGAGATAGAGGTTCTCATGAGTTATCTTGAAGCCCTTCTAGAGACACAAGGGAAAAAGGGGATAGCCAAAATCTCACCCAAAGAAATAGGCATTATTTCTCCTTACAGGAAACAGGTACAGTTAATGTGGCCTTTCATTGTTCTGCATACACAACCTTTCTTCCCTTAATTTGGATTGAGTGGACTTTATTCTTCCATAACCCTTTTCCTCTCTCCTTTCTGTATATGCCCCTGCGGAGAATACATATCTATATGTTTAGCAGACAGCATCTAGTAATCCGGTGGAAGCAGCTATATTTTGTCATCCAGATAATGGTTTTTGAACTTGTATTCGGTTTTTCGGCAGTATTGTTGAGTTACAGGCACTGCATTAACCTATAAAAATAAATATAGCCGCGCTCATCAGATATAGCTATTACTGCGTTAACCTATACAGAAATTGCCAAGCTTAGACCTGACTTCTGCATGTATTAAGGCATCTCTCCAGAGCTAGAATTTGGGAATGTAGGTTGTTAGTAACAGTTTCCTCATATTTGTGACACTTCAGTGATTTGTCGCTTTCCTTGTTAATTGATAAGTGGCGTACAGGTTGTGTTTTCACTATAATGTCTCAATAGTATATTGATTACAAGTCAGTTTCATTAGTAAGTACAGAATTTTTAAGCCCATAAAACCAAATTTTTTTATTTGGCTACATGGGCCTCCAATGCTGTTCTTATTACCATTATTGAGGGTTGCCAACTTTAGCTCTTTCCTCCGAGATCTCCCGGAGGGTAGAGTTCAAGAGGCCGGCACTGGGTCGGGGCTTAATGACACGATTTATGCAAATTGCATCTTTAAGACCTGCCCCTTTCCAGTACTACTTCAGATCATAATGTTCCAGGGGGTGGGCAGGGCTAGGGATTACTGTTGAGAGGGCCTCCTGCCTCTTATGTGGGAGATTTGTCGGCTCTCCTGGGATACCGAGAGAACTGCCCGAAATCTGCGTGTTTCTTGGGTATTCCAGGAGATTCGGCAATCCTGCCATTATTAGTATGTAAAATTGCATCAGAAAAGTTATTGGAACTGATGAAGAGTTTGGGAGTAAGGGTGAAACAGGTGAAAGTGTGCTAATTCATTTGAATTCTTTTGCTTGTAGAGAAAATACTCTACTTTTTGCATGAAGAATTCACATAGTGCATAGTCTTATGTTTTATCTATAAATTAAAGTAAAGCTAAGAAATTAGCTCCTCTATGAAATTGGTTTATGTAGCCAGCTGCTATAATGACCTTCAGTCATGTTTAAATATCAACTTCTCAGGATGAGAAATGTGAACAGCTGCTATAGAATGCTCTATAAATGGAGAATAAGGAAGCTTTTATAGCATGACTGTGTGAAGGGTGGTTTCAGGTGGAGACAGTACCAGAACATGAAAATGTTTTTAAATTTATCAATTTAATCACACCAACATACCTGACCAACTAAATTGTACCTTGACTCCAGGAACACTTTTTTATTTGGGGTTTTTAATCACTATTCCTTTATTAACTTATCTAGACAACTTCTGAGAATTGTCTGCATTCCCTTTCCCCATTCCTGCATTGGTTAGCAATGTTTATTTAACTTGAATTTACACTTGGTACATATTAATACAATATATATTATGATTGTTATCCATATGTATGCTTTTTAAAAAGTAATATTTATTCCTTTCAGGTGGAAAAAATTCGTAAAGCAGTTAACATAAAAGGTGTTGCTGACAAAGAGCTAAAGGTAGGTTGTTTTTTGTAATAGGAGAGGAGTGCATATCTATACAATGAAAGTGAGGTTAATCTGATTATTACCATCCATGTGCATTTGTCCTTGTTGAGACAAGGTTATTGCAGGGAGGTGATGCGAAAGTGGTAAAATACAAATTAAAATAATAATCCCCCTGTATCTATCCTATATACACCCTTTTCTCCCCCTGTATCCTATAGAACCCCTTCTCCCCTTGTATCTATCCTATACACCCCACTTTCTCTTCTTTCCGCATTTCACAACTTTTCTTTATAAGCTTTTAATGTTTTTTGGGTTTTTTTCTTTGCTGTTTTCTCCTCTCTTCTATCTCTGTGCTACATGGTGCGCTCTGCTTTCTGAATGACTGTGACGTGAGTTGCTATAGCAATGCATACACAGTGCCTGGACGTGGCAGTGCTTGTGGCTCTTTTGTATATGGAATCTTTATTACCCAGACATGGTTTAGAAACTGACTATACAAAGTCCGAGTGATAGTTTCCATATACAAAAGAGCTACCAGCACTAGTCTAACCTCCATACGGACTATACAATGTCTACCGCTATACTGCTAAACGCAGTGATCAGGGCTTCCCTTGCCCCCCAATAATTACAACCTCAGCCACTACCAGTCGTGACTGCGATCAGGGCCACCAAACCACCTTGAAAGCTTGAATTGCCTACTACTGGGTGGCAGGGACCAGTGTTGACAACCTCTGATCTAGTGGAATATTTTCATGTTTGTCATAGTAGCCTAAAGTTTACAGGTACAACTTTCTCAGTAACCACCTAAGCAAATACTTGTTAGAAAAATTGTACTGCTATTTGCACTCTGGTGACAATACAGCAAGGAAATACAGTTCTTGCTGCCATAATTTCAAACCAAACCTAGATCACTTGGCATAAAGGCCGGATTCACAATGCTCAAACCTGCAAATATTGGGTTGGGGTTATTGTAATGCTGAACACATGAAGGTTTGTCATTACAATATTCTATCTGACAGGTGTTTCGTTAACGACCCTGTCAAAGCTTAGGTAATCCATTAATCCTGTCATCCACTTACTACCGACGCATTAACTTTACAACCTTCTGTTTTATATGACGCCTAAAATAAAATCAATACAACACAGCTGTGTTCTATCAACGCCTTTACCGCGATTAATAGAAAACACACATTTATAATTTTATGAATAGTAACAAACTTTCCTTAAAACCAGAACTCAGATTATCTGAAACACTATTTGTATTCTTGTATACCGTTTTCAGTGCATTTTGCTAATTAAAACCCTAATAGAAAACTTGACAAGCTTAAGGTGAGCTTAGGTGAGGCATTCAGTCTCTGCTTTAAGAAAATGATTGAAGTCACTTTTTTTGTGCCTGTAATAGATTGGTTCCGTGGAGGAGTTTCAAGGCCAGGAACGAAAAGTTATAATCATATCTACAGTGAGGAGTACCCCGGATTATGTCAAATTTGATGAACAGTTTAGCCTTGGATTTCTGAAGAACCCAAAGGTAAGTGGTTAGAATTGGTTAACTGTGTTTAACGCTTGTGTTTTTACATATCCTAACAATTCACAAACATTTTAGCAGTAACTGAAATAGTTCACACCTTGAAGTAACCTTTGTATGTGATAGTGAGTGGCTTTAGATCATTAAAGGCTAATCTGACATGTAAGTATGAAAGTAAACATTATTTAGGAGATTTTTATGTAAGCGTTATTTACATGTCTATTTGCCCCAATTGGATTACACCTAGTTGAAATTTGTCATGCTACTGCAGGAGGTGGGGTGAAATAAGAAATTTTATTTAGCATTTCTACAAAATTTTTGTTAAAAATAAAAAGTTGATGGAATACAAAAAAATTCCACTGTCTTCCAGATTAAGATATATATGTATGTATATTTGTGTGTGTGTATGTATTGAGATATAGATTTCCTAATTATGAACGGAAACTTATAAATGTGGTCAGGATTACTCACAAGGGTATAGATTATATAAACCTAATGTTCCTTATTAGGACATAAATGGGATACTTCATATAACCTATTTCTGTTTAACCATTTAATATGATCTTATTTCTATTATTTTGTTGACTGCTTAGAGGTTTAATGTCGCCATCACAAGAGCAAAGGCCCTCTTAATTCTGGTGGGAAACCCAGTCATACTTCGGAATGATCCAAATTGGGCACGGTAAGTAAAAGATGAAACAATGTGTATCTGGTATAAAAGTCTTACATGAACTCAATCCAGACTTGAATATTTGCATTAGTGCCCATAATTTCAGCTGGATCATTTCCTTACCAGCTATAGAACATGTCTATAGCTATTGCAAATGATCAAGAATGATGATAGCCGCCGAGATGCAACAAATATGACACTATTGGACTTTGAACATTTAAACTGGCGAATACTGATTAATGAAGTTGATGTGTTCCGTATGCTTTGTACTATCTGTATATTAACATCTTAGCTAAATATTATACTAAAATACCTAGGATTGTGACTGGAAGAGATTAGAATGTAACCTACTGTATTACCATTATGTGACCAGAGATAATAAACTGCATTTGCATGTTTATCGAAAGACAAACTTGGGTATAGCACTGGATCAATCAGAATTGTTTCCTCATGCAGAACTTGTTCTATAAGTTTCCCTTTCTATCAGATCCTTGGGGCCAGATTTACTAAGCTGCAGGTTTGGAAAAGTGGAGGTTTCCCATAGCAACCAATCAGATTCTAGCTGAAATTCTCTAGCATGTAATAGGAAAGTGAGAGCTAGAATCTGATTGGTTGATTTGGGCAACAACAGAACATGTATGATGCTTTTAGCACATGTCCGTTTGTATTTTAATTATGCATCTTTCTATGCCTAAAAGTAAAACAATGCATTACCCTTAACTTTATTCTGTGTCTAGGTTTTTGAAATATTGTTGTGATAATGGAGGTTACATTGGCTATGCTCAGCATGATCTTGAAGATCTGGATGATGAATTTGCAGCAAGTTTCCAAAACATGAGTGTCAATGATCCTCCACCTGGTGAGTATGAGTAATACAACTGCAAATTTCAGACAGCCATTTACCTCAAGTGTTATCCAACCTCCCTTTCCCTCTGTCCAGAATGCAGCTTGCACACCAGCAGCAGTGATACCTGCTATGACTGTAATGTCAATCAACTGCTGTTTTAATCAGGATTCAATTAACACTATATGCATATAATATCTGGGTTTAAATGACCTTTACCATTCTTATAGTTGCAGCTTATCTTTTGTTGCTTGCTGTCACTGTGTTATTTGCAAGGTGATCATATGCATGATCACATGCACAGATAGGGCAACTGCCTGCATGTGCTGAGGAGTAGTCTGGTCCATTGCCAGGGCTTGATTTAGAAATATGCCTGCCCTAGGCTAACATTTATATTCACCTACAATTTTATCATTTCACAGCTCCATCAATCCCTCTCTCCAAGGAACTCACCTCTTTAAACTATGTGCTCCAGAATGGAGCATAGTCAGCTTAATGGTTAATCAGGCATGGTCCACTGCTTCAGATAAGGTCTGGTGTGAAATGTCAACCGGTCAAAATGACAGCAGTTGAGTGTTATGTTAGTATTTGTTTGTAACATCTGTCAACTTTAAAGTAAAAAGTGTCAGAATATGAAACACAAACATAATACTCAACTGTCGACAATATGACCTCAACATTTTGACTTTCGACATAACAACCAGCAAGGTTCAGATCTCTGTGCAAGTATACCTGAGTGTAATATAAAATAGATCTTTCCTTGGCACTTTTACTGTTTAATAGTCTGTGCATGATCTGTTTAACCTATGATACATTGTATTATTTTACAGGTGAAGAGAGTGGAGAGAGTGCAGTTCAGCAACAAGCAGAGCCAGCCTGGAGGCACGAGCACTAACTTGTCTGTATTCCAGCAAATGAGTAACTGTAGAGAACCCCTTCACCATCTAGACAATCCAGTGTCAGCCTTATTTACCCTGGTTTGCCTGCTCTTTAAGACTTTTCCTTCAAAACTTCAGTTCTTTAGTGATTTGCTACCGATTACAGGTTTTTGGAATCTTAATAGGTGTTGTGAGAGGAAACATTAATAGCTTTGGATTCTAAATAAAGTAAAATAGGGAGAATAGGTGCTTTATTGTTTGCTGATTTAGACTTATTGTTGAATGCACACTACAACTTGAGGACCAAAAATAAATGTTACTTTGTGTACTATTGTCCATTGTATGTAAATGTAAGAAAAAGAGTTGACATTTATATTATTGCACTGGATACATGTAAAATTAAAATATTGTCGCATTTGGTGTTTGCACTTCAGGAAACTGCTGTCTTACCACTGTTCTTCATTCCTTTAATTCTAAAGAAGTTGTTTGATCCTTTTATTGTAAAGGTGTATATCTAAAAATAATTTTGAGATGAATATTTATACACAACTTTAACTTGTACTATAAAAATGGTAGAGAACTTGCTTATTTACTTGTATTTTATTTAAATTGTGATTTTACAACAATAATCAATTTTCATTGAGCACTGTTGTTAAAGGTAATGGGATAAATTATTGAACATTCTTGAATGCATTTTATTAGGACTTAAATGTTTAATAAAACAAAGTATTAGTCCCTGTACACATTGTAACATTTTGTCTTTAGAGAATATTTTACATTTTTTTATAAAAAGAAAATAAAGATGATTAGTTAGTATTAAGTTATATAAAATTTTATATAAAAAATTTACTTCATTAATAAAAGAGAATTTATCTATTTTCTTGTTGGTATTTATTGTCACTAATATTACTAAATACTACTAAATTTGCAAACCATGCATGCTTCATTAGTTTATAAATTTTGTTTCAGACAACTAATTTAGTCAACCACATACAGTTGTGCTCCTAAGTTTACATACCCTAGCAGAATTTGTGGTTTTCTGGCCATTTGTCAGAATATGAATGATCACTCACAAAATTTTCTTTCGCTCATGGTGAGTGGTTGGGTGAAGCCATTTATTGTCAAACAACTGTGTTTACTCTTTTTAAATCATAATGACCACAGAAACTACCCAAATGACCCTGCTCAAAAGTTTACATACCCTGGAGATTTTGGCCTGATAACATGCACACAAGTTGACACAAACAGGTTTGAATGGCTACTAAAGGTAACCATCCTCACCTGTGATCTGTTTGCTTGTAATCAGTGTGTGTGTATATAAGGTGAGTGAGTTTCTGGACTCTTGAAAGACCCTTGCATCTTTCATCCAGTGCTGCACTGACGTGTCTGGATTCTGAGTCATGGGGAAAGCAAAAGAATTGTCAAAGGATCTGCGGGAAAAGGTAATTGAACTGTATAAAACAGGAAAGGGATATAAAAAGATATCCAAGCAATTGAGAATGCCAATCAGCAGTGTTCAAACTCTAATTAAGAAGTGGAAAATGAGGGATTCTGTAGAAACCAAATCATGGTCAGGTAGACCAACTAAAATTTCAGCCACAACTGCCAGGAAAATTGTGCGGTATGCAAAGAAAAATCCACAAATAACTTCAGCTGAAATACAGGACTCTCTGAAAAAAAAGTGGTGTGGTTTCATGATGCACAATAAAGAGGCATTTGAAGACAAATGGGCTGCATGGTCGAGTCGCCAGAAGAAAGCCATTACTACGTAAATGCCACAAAGCATCCTGCTTACAATACTCCAAACAGCACAGAGACCAGCCTCAACTTCTGGAACAAAGTCAGTTTAAGTGATGAGACCAAAATTGAACTTTTTGGCCACAACCATAAACGTTACATTTGGAGAGGAGTCAACAAGGCCTATGATGAAAGGTACACCATTCCTACTGTGAAACACGGAGGTGGATCGCTGATGTTTTGGGGATGTGTGAGCTACAAAGGCACTGGAAACTTGGTAAAAATTGATGGCAAGATGAATACAGCATGTTATCAGAAAATACTGGAGGAAAATTTGCACTCATCAGCCGGAAGCTGCACATGGGACGTACTTGGATGTTCCAACATGACAATGATCCAAAACACAAGGCCAAGCCGACCTTTTATTGGCTACAGCAGAATAAAGTGAAGGTTCTGGAGTTTCCATCTCAGTCTCCTGACCTCAATATCATTGAACCACTCTGGGGAGATCTCAAACGTGCAGTTCATGCAAGACAGCCCAAGAATGTACAGGAACTGGAGGCTTTTTGCAAAGAAGAATGGGCAGCTTTACCATCGGAGAAAATAAAGAGCCTCATCCACAACTACCACAAAAGACTTCAAGCTGTCATTGATGTTAAAGGGGGCAATACACGGTATTAAGAACTGGGGTATGTAAACTTTTGATCAGGGTTATTTGGGTAGTTTCTGTTGTCATTATGATATGTGGCTTCACCCAACCACTAACCATGAGTGAAAGCAAAGTTTGTGAGTTATCATTCATATTCTCTGACAAATGGCCAGAAAATCACAAATTCTGCTAGGGTATGTAAACTTATGAGCACAACTGTACATGTTCCACACAGAAGTCATCTGTCTCAAAGTGCTAGAAAGCAGTAATAAATATAGTTCTCAATACTTATTGGTGTTCAGTGAGAGATCTACCTATAAACAACCAGGCCAGATTTATTAAGCTCCAGGAAAAGAAAAGTGGAGCTGTTGCCCATAGCAACCAATCAGATTCTAGCCCTCATTTTCCCATTACATAGTAGAAAATGTCTAGAATCTGATATCTCCATGTGTGTGCTAGCACCACAACAGCCCTTATTTAAAATCCTGTCCTTTACTGCAACACTTTGTCAAATGACTGGCATTTAGGATGGGTCTGCTATAAAATGTTGACAGTCAAAATGCTGAAAGTTGAGTATTATATTAGCATTTGTTTTCTATTTTTGTATTTGTTTGCAACATTTGTAAACTGTAATGTAATGCAGACGTCTTGTAGAAAACTTAGAAATTTAATGATATTTAAAATATATGCAGTAGTAACATAATACTCAACTGTCAACGTTTTCATCTGTTGACATTTTGAACATTGACGTAACAAGCAGATACCCTTAGGATTAGAATGCGGTCCATTTGATTGGCAAATGTGCTGTATAATAGCTTTTTATCTATTTAGGGCCTGATCGTTCACTAAAAAATCCAGCTGACTGTATGCAAGCTGTCCGATGCTGTGCAGAAACTAGCTTCCGCAAGGAGGGCAGGGTAGTGCCACCCTCCATGCATATTGAGATACACGGTGGGTGGAAGTAGGCATTTGAATCGTACAGTAAGGCCTGGGTTTAGTCCTTGCATACGATCTACAATTCCATGCGCTATGAGATGCAGAATACTTAAGGTAGCCCACAGGGTGCAGATTTGCTATCTGCGTATAGAAGAGCAGGGGTATGCCCTGCTGTGTGTGTGGTCATGTGAATCAGAAATTCTACATATTGGCCTACAATATACTTGATCTAATATACTTAGCGGATTCACTTGGTTTCATTTAATGGTATGATCTGATTCGTGTCTGAAGTCACTTCAGTTTCAAAGGGCTTTGTGTTGTAGTAAGGTAACTTCCTCCATATCTTTTGGCTTATATGATATTCATGCCTTGTTGCTGTTCATCCTGTCACTGAAGCATATAACAGGAATTCCACCTAGTTACTGCCTCTCGCTTCAGTTGGTGGCATGATAAAGGGAACGTTTCTTGCAGCTGCTGCAATGTTCTACATGCTGCTACTGAATGCAGAAAATGGCCAGAAATTGTATGGGCCGCAGCCAATCTCCTCCTGCACATATCTGCCACTGTTAAAGAAATTCTGTACCAATTAGATGTGCGTACAAGACATGACCTGTTCAATTTCACCCAGTCGTAATGCCCCATGCTCATACAGTGTTAATTCTGTTATCCGAAACTGCGAATCCTAAAGAGCGTGTTAGTGGGGTGATCTTTTTCCAACAGATTGATATTGGTATGTTACAAAGAGTAGACAGCCTGAGAATCAACGGGCAGTGTGGTGGTACTTCTGCTGCCAAAGGCAATAACCACAAAGTAGACAAGTAATCTTTACTTTGACCAGTAGTACATTGGAGGAATTGCTGGTCTGGAATAATAGAACGGATTTTGGTAGAGAAGATTCATGACCTGAACTTAATTCTTCTAAGAACAGAAGCATTGATATATTGAGATATTTGACGAGGATCTACTGCTAACATAGCTGTCATGGCTCTAGTGGTACTCTGTACGACAGGATTTTGGCTGTTCCTCTCTGTGATTGTATGTGACTATGGGCCTGATCCAGACCTACGTCCGCAAGCGATAGTAGGCCGATCATCAGCGAAAATTCGGGGGAAAAAACGCACTACGCATGTGCAGTATGACAACTTCCGGTCGTCCGAAGGACATGAGCGTACAGCGAGTGTATTTTCAGCGTATTTTTCGCCCAAGGGGCGTGCGTTTTGTACGACGATAGTCTGGACGCTCGAGTTACTACACAGAGGTGGGGATAGCCATTTACATTGTACAGTATGGGCGTGCTAAGCCCCGTAAGACCAGCGTATCGGTACGAAAATTCGCACGTACGCTGGAAAATTTTAGGGTAGGGTTCAGCCGCCGTAAGTAGGTACAATCAATGGGAGTGTTATGGGCGTGAAAGTTTATACGCCCGGGCGAACATACGCTACGCTTGCGGGCGATTGCGGTCGTAGGTCTGGATCAGGCCCTATGAAGCAGCACGGCAGGATAGTTTTTGGGAATCATTGACTGCTGTATAGTAGTCAGTTTGTCTTAGCTAATTGAAGGACTACCTCTGATCACTAATGATAAGGTTGATTTATTCATACTACTGGTAGCTGAGGCTGGACTGCTTGTTATGATATATAGTTTTCCATGTTTCAATAAAGGTTCTTGCATTAATTTGTTACAAATGAGGTAATAGGGAGCTAGCACCTGGATGGTTAACGTCTCTAGTGCTGCTTACTTTTGCACTACCGATGGCACAGTTTTCAGGATTTTATTAAAAATATTTCCACACGGAAGAGGTGGGTTTATTTGTACATTGCCAAATTATGACCATGCGCTTGTCGCTGGCGCAAGGTGCTTGGTGGCTGACTGAATTCAACCTAGACCAACATCATCATCCTGAATTTTAGCAACTTTTTCTTCTCCAGCACATTCATCATCTGATACTTAATAATCCTTCTGATCCTGTTGCACATTTACAACTTTTACAATACATTCTAATTTCTAAGTCTAAACCACATTCCTCATTTTTACCACCACCCAGCCTCACATTTTCATGGGGTTCAGAAATGGTGGATTTCCTTGGATTACAGAGTTGGTACAAGAAAAGTCTCATGCGCACACAACAGTCATGGACACTTTTTGACACTCCTCTATTATCGGGGAACCTATAATTTGCAACGTGTTATTTTGGTTGCTAAGCTAAATTTTTATTGCAGATTTATATATACATCCCATAAAGGTGCATATTAAAATCCACGTATTTTGGCTACTATAATAGCCGGCTTTAAGCATACTTAGCTTTGCAACCAAATTAATGCAGACTTTGCGTTGACTCGGGCTCTTTGTGTTTGTTTTGTGCACTGATTTGGATGTTGCAGAATATGCACGACTGTATTTGGCACTAACCTTTGTACTAAGCATTCTGGTGCATATAACAGCACTAGTAAGACCAACACTCTCAAATACAGACGTTGCTACTATGGGCCTGATCCAGAGCTACGATGTAGCGCTGAGCGTGCTAACGCTCAGCGTTACATCGCTGACTCCCCCCTGGCACTCCCCCTGTGCCCCTTCCTTACGCCGGCTGAAGGCTACCCTAACTTCGGCCGGCGTAAGGAAGGGGCCATACGCTCGCACAGGA
>WWET01000124.1:60539-75111 GCA_011038615.1 Limnodynastes dumerilii | reverse complement strand
AGAACGTTATTTCAGACACTGGCCAATAACCTGTCATTAGCGCCGGGTACTTCCTGCTAGCAGGAGGTGATTTGCGATGTTCAAAGAAGGTTTTTTTTAATCTCCGTTAAATTTTTTTACCGCTGGCTGCTGTTTTAGCGCAGCGGTAAAAAAATAATTGAATCAGCAAATTTTTTATGTTCAATTGCTGGCGAAGGCGTCGTATTTTTTCAGACGCAATCTTTTTGAAAACTTCGCCGGCAATTGAATCGGGTCCTGAGAGTTTCGGTGTTTTTTTGCAGAAGCAAAATAGCTTATAAATCGTGAAAAATGCATTGATGGCAAGACATTAAGGTAGGTGAGATCACATAGCAAAGGGGTACTCAAAGTTTAATGCTGAACATCGTTCCTTTGAACACAATAAATTGCTGACACGCAACACTATTTACAATATATAAAATCATTTACTTACACACTACTCAGGAACTCTTAAATAGGGTGTAGTATGTTGAAGCAACATTCAGAACGCTGACAGTTAACCTGCCCACACTAGAGTGCGGACAGGATTATCTGATCAGCATTCTTTCAGAGGAGAGAGAATGTGGACAGACGGGAGCAGGAGTGGGGAGAAGGTAAGGGTTACATTTTTTATTTCCTATCATTTTAACGATTGCAGCATTGTTACAGTTGTGTCTTCTGTATCGATCGTGGTTCACCGTTATGATGGACTTACTTTTCATCGTATTACAGCTGAATGCAGACTGCCAGCAATCTGCATTTTAGAAACCAGCAGAGATCCAAAACCTGGAGGCATAAAGACTCATCTGCTGGAAGGTAAGTTTTTAACCTAACCCTACCCTTAACCCTTTCTTAATCCTCCCGCAGCCAAACCCTTACCTTCCCTTTCTTCAGCGCTAACCCTTACTGTCCATGCCTTGCAGCCTAACCCTAACCGTCCATGCCCCACAGTCTAACCCTAAGCCTCCATGCCCCGCAGCTGAACACTAACCCTAACCTTTTACCCACCGCAGCCTAACCCTAATCTACCCTCCACAGCCTCTCGTTATTGGGAAAAAGGAAATAAATAGCAGACTTCTATTTTCAAACAATGATACAGACGCCATACAGCTGGCGGCTGCGCGCATCCCTCCGTTTTAAAGGTGAATGTATTCTTGTTGCTGCAGCGACCACTATTGCTAAAAAGGTATGCAAATGCCAATATTATAAGTAAATGTGAAACTAAAATATACAAGGATATAATGTCCCCTAACTATCACTGTAGGCATATGATTTACTGTTTTGGCTGTTCAAGAACTTATTTATCAGAGATACATTTTTAACAAAGGCCCCAATGGACCCAATTACAGCTCTATATATCTCCTATGTGTCAATGAGTATTTTCTAGTAAACATTAGAATTGCAAATCGTAATGTATTTTGACTGCTTCTTACACTGTATACCAACAAGCTTTATTCAGTCAGAAGTCTAAAAGTAAATTGGTCATTTCAACAGGTAGTAAAGTAACAAAGAACTAAACATTAAAAACAATATCATCTAAGAAAGTGTCCCGTCAGTCCGTATTGTCAATTCTGATCATTCTTCTCACCACATTAAAATGGCTTCATACCTTGGATATAAGCAGGAGGACCAATGGGAAGAGATATCAGTGATGCAGCTTCTCATTGGTTCTCCTGTTCTCCCAATCATGTTTTCTTTCCTCTCGATAACTTACTTGTTTCATTTTTGTTAGCTCCCTCCTGGTGTGTTCATCATTTCGAAGATCTTTTTTGTTGCCCACCAGAATGATAGGCACATTAGGGCAGAAATGTTTCACTTCAGGGGTCCACTTTTCAGGAATGTTCTCTGTAAAGCAATAAATGGTATTATTGGCTGTATTGTGACATTTGGGTCAGTCTAGTAAGTGGTACAAGTTTCTTATAAAAGATGGGTATATTCATTTTAAATGCTGCCTTTGTTCAGTACTATAAAAATTATTTATAACAAAACTTAAACATCAGTTTTAAAGCTTATTCATTTAATAGTAGGCTATATGTTTTGTCAAGGGAACTATGATTCCCTCAGACATAACTATTATAATGCATTGAGAATTTTAATGTATGGTATTTTCTTACCTAAACTGTCTGGGCTGTCAATGGAGAAACACATAAGAATAACATCAGTATCAGGGTAAGAGAGTGGGCGCAGTCTGTCATAATCCTCCTGCCCTGCTGTGTCCCACAGAGCCAGTTCCACCTACATTGAAATAACCTAATTAGTTTGCACAGGAGGAGAGGAAGGATTATAGGATTAGGAGTGAGCAGAGAGAGATAAAGAGAAAAGTGGAACTTGAGAGGTGCTCAGCGTTTAGCACATACAGACTGTATAACTGGCACAAATACCAAGGAGAATTGGGCAATCCGCCTAAGAGTCACACAATTAAAATGTAAACTAGCTCTGGAGAGTGCTTCTTTTCTTACAATTCCTAAGAAAGTGATTGTGCTTCATGTATATTGGTGTTAGATGTGCACGTTACAACTGATGAGAAACTAATTATATGAACGGAAAACACATAAGGTTTTAATTAGTATTAGATCAGACACCGGCTCATTTCTCTCGGCTGATTTCATTCAAAGGCCAATTTTAGGTTTCATTTTACCTTGTAGCAAAGATTTTTCTCCTCATTAATATTATGACTACTATAAATAAGAGATTGACACTTTTGCCTTGGTTCTAAAACACAAGCAAATACAAAACAACACTATTGATATGCCAACAGGGAAATTACAGACTACCACTCTGTCTGTAACAGTTTTACAGAGGCCTGATGAGTACTAGAGCAAGGAGATTCCTCTTTTGAAAAAGTACTATAAAATGCATGTCTAGGAGGATGTGAGGGGTCTCCTGAGGGAGCCAGGGAGAATACAAGACCCACACACAGGCTCTAGTCATAAAAAAAAAGCTTTGGCATTGTGACCCACTAGAAAGTGATATAATTTTTTATGCATGCTGGGAGTTCACAGCTGTTCGCAGTGTTTGTTAATTCTCTTGAACCATTATTATTATTACTACAGCCACAACATTAGGTATAGGTATAGGTAGACTAGTATAGCCAAGCATAACCCGCCCATAGTATTCCTCACCTGCTTTCCATCTACTTCAATGTCAGCAATGTAGTTCTCAAAAACAGTTGGCACATAGACCTCAGGAAACTGATCTTTGCTAAAGACAATAAGAAGACATGTCTTTCCGCACGCTCCATCTCCAACTATTACCAGCTTTTTCCGAATCGCTGCCATCACTGGAAAGAGAGGGTGGAAATTTCAATGGTTTATATATAATACAAACTTAAATAGGGACAGCTCATTCTAAATGATAGGTTTAGAAAATGAAAAAAAAAAAAAAAAGTCATGTGACATAATCTGACATCTAATCAGTTTGTGTAAATACCATGTCAACTTCTGGAAAAGCTTTACCAGACTGTAGCAAATAGTGGGCTTGTCACTAGGGGGATATACAGTTACCCCCTATAGTAGTGCCAAAATACATTTCAAGGTGACAGAAGGCGTAGTCACAGAGAAAAACAAAACATTTACACGACTGCATTCCAATTCATAAACACATTTAACTAATCCCCATGTTAAAGTCATTAATAGTTAAGGGTCAAATATACATAAAGACATGAGCCCATAAAAAAGTATATTGTTGCAGAATATACAATATCATATTCTACATTTATATATAAAGATTATCGTGATAACAGAACAGGAAGGCAGGAAATCAAAAGCTGAGAACTGCTAAAACTGGCTCCATTTCTTATATTATTTACACACAGAACACACAGATTTGAGGCTGTGTGGTGGAAAATCTTTGCAGAACAAGTAACTGTATATAAAGTTTGCCAGCTATGTTTACAACATGAATGCTTTTACTTGGTCAGAAAAGCTATGTTTAAAATTTGGTTTCTGTTTCTTATATATTACATAACACTAAATTCTACACTGGCCACAGTGCTCATTTCAGTCTGCAATTTAAAAACAAACATATGAAAGTAACCGTTCCTACAATACCACTTCTGTCCAGAAGATGGAGTCTAACAGCCTTTCCCATTTCCTCTTGCATTGACTGAGCATTGTAATTGGTTTAGGGCAAATATTTTTACACTGCTCTTGTGTTTTAAGTATTTGGTATCCATAGAGTTAAGATGTAAGGCTAAATAAAAAGGGTTTGGAGCAAAAAAAAATGATTGAAATGAATAAACTTATCTTTTCCACAGAAATAAAATATTTGCATTGGTATAATTTAATGCCTAAGTAATAAACTCCCACTGGGTAACTGGTGAGAACATATATATAAATATGTTATGCGACTGGAATGCCAACAAACGTTAATAAAATAATAATAGGTTTCCTGTCCACTGGTTTTTATGAAGAAACAGCACAAAATGTTTATTAAGTTTACTACAAGATAAATGGTAAATTGGCTTGATTGGTATGATATACTTTTCAGTCTATTTAGGTTCTTCATTATCATTCTGAAATGCATGTGGTTTGCTGGTACGATTATCTATTTTGTGTCAGGTAGTTGAATGGTGGTAATTGCGTCAGTATCCATTTAGGTCAGTGACAGTGCTGCGACTCCCAGATTTGCATAGATTTCTCCGCCTACAGGGAAGCACTTGCATCCTAACCCTGTCCTTAACCCTTCTGTAACACTATATTTCTCGCAGCCTAGTCCTAACCTTCCCCTTCAGCCCTAACCTTCCTCTTCTTTAAACCTAACACTAACTGTCCATGCCCTGCAGCATAACCCTAACCTCCTCCTTAAGACCTAACCCTCCCTTCTTCAGGCCTAACCCTAAAACTGATGCCGCTGCAGCCACCCGTTATTGGCAATGGTTCAAAAAAGTCACAATTTTCTATGTGCCGAACATTTCTGCAAGGATACAGCTGGTGGCTGTATCATTGTCAAAATAGGGCCGACTGGACTGATAACCCCATCCATACTGAAATATACTATCTTATATTCGGATACTCAGGGTAATGCATGTACTTATAAAAGGGGTGTAGTGATGACTCAGTAGGGGCCTTGCCATTTCATATTGAGACATGTCTAACCTCTCATGTTCCACCTAGAGCAGTCATAGAAAAATGGCTGTAACAGACCTTAGTGCTCCAACTACAGCGAGGGGGAAAATATTCCGGTACATTTTGGTTAAATACCTGCTTGACTGTAGATAAATAAGACATTTTATCCTCCAGTTCAGGTAATCTAAGCAGTAGTGATTGTATTATAACAAAGTGTGATGGCTAAAATACTAATTAATCCATTTGATCACGTGTGGAGACAACTTAAGCAATTAGAGGGAAAGACAATCATTAATTGCGAAGACTTTTTTATTGAATTAAAATATCCTACACTTGTAAAACGATCTTTGTTTTATTAACTTTATCAAGATTACCAGTCATTGCACAACATGTGGGCTTAGCACAGTAAACACAACACCAGTTTCCATGTTGCTGGGTTATTAGCTGGAATTTCTATATAGTATAGTCATGTGCTTCTGCCTAGCACCTAGAAAGACATAGGGCCTGATTCAGAGATACGATTTCCACGGCACTTAGGAGCGTATATTTAGGATCTTAGAAAATTCGCAAAACTGCGCATGCGTAGTAATAGTGCAACGCCATGTACGTAGCGGTTAGGTCGTAAGATCGTAAGAGTGAATCGATCGCAAGCACTTAAGATCTTAAGTGCTGCGAATCTTTAAGATCTTAAGGATTTGCATGGAAATGGGCGGGGGGAGGCAGGGAAATGAGGGAAAGTGGGCACGGGCTGACACTTGGGATCTTAAATATACGCTACTACGTCACCTAAGATCTCAACTGCCAGCGCAGAGTTAGGGCTAGTCAATGGTGGTCTAAGTTTAAGATCCACCGCTGTTTGCAAGGGGAGTGACTCTTTATGCAGTGGGCTGAAACCTGCTAAGATGTTAACCTTAGATGCGTATATTTGCGATCTTTTCGCAATCGCATCTCTGAATCAGGCCCATAGAGACTACTTTATTTAGAGGGAAAACTAATTGCATACATTCCAGCAAGACTAACTTCATCTGCTACACACTGCTCGGCTTTGCTGGTTCTTAACAATTGTACCAGTCTTAGCTGAATAAATGATGTGTCTTCTTCTCATTATGAAAAATAAAGAGTAAGGTATAAAGTATGCAATACGTGTAACATAATGGTCTGTATGTTCTATGTAATGTTAAGTATGCAAATCATCATCTTGGAATGTAGTTATGCAGATCTTAGCCAACGGAACAAAAAGGTGGACAAATATACAAGTGTGAACTTTAACTGATTGCAAAATGGCTTGGTAAATTTTCCATCCTGTTCCATCCTGTTAATAAGGGGTAGATACTTTAGAAAGTATATATAAATACTGGAAATCGAATAAATAACAGGGTTGAGGTACTGAATATGATCCCGGAAGGGTTCTAGAATCATTATGCAACATACGTCACCTTGTGGTTATAACGGATACCTGCCACAGGTACAATTTTACGATGGTGAATGTGCCAGTAAACAAGACCCCAATGCTGATGGCAGACATGCTGGCAATAAGCCCTACATAATCTGCTGGTGCTATATTAAAATCTGTTAATAAATAAATATAACCACCGGCACAAAGTATATAATAAAACAATTTTTTTTGTTATTTTTTTTTTGTTACCTTAACTATTTCATCCGGACCCACCGGCAAACCCAGAACTGTAAATGTGTTCATTACTACTGTGAACAGAATGAATATGTCAATATGCACATTGTCACCATTTTGCTGTGGACAGTTTAAGTGTTGACACAATCCGTGTCAGTAAAAGGACTTCATCCCATGGCTAAAAACATCTGTGATGCCGTAACTCCAAGCACTGCAATATGGCCCTTCCCCTGGTACTGTAGCGGTAAACAGGTACTCACAAGAAATCAATAAATGATTGAGAAAAAAACTGGCCTAGACAGCTTGGTTTGGGCAGATCATGGCTGTGGTCTCAGCGGGTTAGTACTATATGTTACTTCAGACCAGTCTGTAAAATAAACTTGCCACATACACCATTATGAACATATTCTAAATTGTTTAACAAATGTGGATCTATTTAGAAGGGAGAGTAACCAAAAATACTAAGAAAACAGGGGTTTGGGTTTTTTTAAAAACCCAAAATTGTTGTAGTGCTGTGCCCATTGTTCAGTACAGGGACAGTGGGGGTTTCCCACTCAACAAGAGCAGAGCTTTGATGAAGAAGTTACTTGTGCCTGAAAAGAGAAGTCGGAAGCTGCATTACCTGATTGAGCATCATCCTGCAGTAGCCAAGAGAGGGCCCTGGGAATTTCCCTTGTATCGCAGGCGGCAAGTAAAACGGGGAGGGGGATGTGTGTGTGTGTGTGTGTGTGTTTTATTTTACTGTCTAGGAATGGATGTGCCTTTTTCAAATTACATTGTAAAGGGAATAAAATTATTATTTTTATTGCTTATTTATATATTGTCACAAATTGTGCGCAGCACTTGACAGAGGACATTAGACATTTACATCAGTCCCTGGAGCTACATACGAAGGTCTCCAACACAAACACACACACACGGTAAATTCAGTCAGCAGCCAATTAACCTACCAGCATGTTTTGGCATGTGGGAGGAAACCGGAGCTCCCGGAGGAAACCCACACAGACACGGGGAGAACATACAAACTCCACACAGATATGTGATACTCACTGAGCCATTATGCTCTAAAAATCAAATCAAAGATGTAAGTGGTGGGATTTCTTCAGACCATAATATTCATATAGCAACAGAAAGGAAGTGTGCAGAGGCCCTGAGAGGCTGAGAGGCATTCCTAGAATTCCAACCACATTCCTTTTAAAAGCCGATTAGCTTCTACTTATAACACTTTACAGATCCAACATATCAAATTCACTTCTAACCACAAGACATGCAAGGAGCGCTGTGCAGAGAAGCAGCAGGCTGTTTTGCTCTCAATGTCCACCTCTGTGCAGAGTTCACAAAACTGAACTGGCAGACATACTTGACATTTCATGTACTCATTCATTTCATCTCCATGAGAATGGGAGTGGTGGGAGGAGGCTTTAACCAGTTCAAGCCTAGCTCTGACCACACACAGAATGATCCTGCCAATAACATGATCCAAATTGTTGGATGAGAGTCAGCCCTTTGATGTTCAGCTTGAGAAAGAGAATCTCCTCTGGCATCCATGGAGCCAGTTTGTGTAGTCCAATGTTTCCTGAACTCGGATCTCATTGACTACTAACAGTGCAGAGTTTGCAGGTTTCTTTGCTGGAACACAGGTGTGTTTATTACGGACTGTTATATTTCAAAAGATCCACAGGTGCTACTCATTATGGGTTCCATTTACTATATGGTGAAGCCTTCGTTTTCAGAAGATTAAGACTATTTTTACCTGTTTTCACCATCTTTAATCTCCTTCAAACGAAAGGTATGGTTTCCATGGCGATCAGCAGCTTCTGCACTGCAGATTGCCGGCCCTCTCTGATGAATGTGGGCCAGTTTTAAGAATCCGCGCCGTATGAGGTACGCATGGAGGGTGGACTTAGATATTTCAATCGTTCAGCAAGGCCTGGATTTAACCCTTTACGTACCAGCCAGTATTCTTCATGCATGGAAATGCGTGTGGCATAGTTGCAGTGTCCTTGTTATGCTTACCTATGCGCGGTATTATGAATCATGAATTCCGTACGTTAGCCTCCATTGCGGAAACTATGTACAGACTTTTTAAGTAAATATGGATCCGGTCCTATGACTAGTAATTGGCTTGCCTTTCAAATAATTATACAATAAAGATACAATACAGGTATCATGGCTGCAGTTTACATATGTCCTTTGTATGTAGCTGGCATATTTGCAGTAATAGTTATACTTAAACACTTACTTCAATGCAGAGTTGGACAGCCTGCTACATTTCACAGCTGCACTAGGTCAGTGCTGTTTCTAGACCTAGCAGAGCCCAGAGCAGAGCGGAAAAATAATCTTTTTTTTTTAAGGTAAAGTAACTTACCTTACTATCTTCTCCCTCACGCTCCTTCCTCTGCGGCTCTCACAGTCACAGGCATCTCTATTCATCTCATTATTTAACTCATTATGGAGATGAATAGTACTGGGAATATAGGGATCCTACGGGATCCCTGTAGGACCAAATCAGTTTCAATGAGTAACGCTACTTCATAGCATTATTCAATGGAAGTGATTTGGTCCTACAGGGCTCCCGTAGGATCCCTGTATTCCCAGTACTATTCATCTCCATAATGAGATAAATAATGAGATGAATAGAGATGCCGGCGGCTCTGACTGTGAGAGCCACGGCCTATGGGCTATAGCACAGCTCGCCTGTCTGCCCCTAGAAACGGCCCTGACTAGACTATACAAAGGGCAGAACATATTTTGTTAATGAGTTGCAATATCATATCAGTAGGCATCTTATACAATAGTTACAAGGTGTAACAAACAAATATGACATAAAGGCAGAAGAAGCGGAGGAGACAAAGGCCATGTGTGATCCTAGGGTTGCCTGTGCACCTCACAGTTTTAGAGGAACTCAAAGTTTATTTTGATTTGACAACTAGTGCATAAAATGCTCTAATTTATTCCGATTACCAATACATGTAAGGTTCTACATTAAACCCAATCCACAAAGCCATTTCACACATTTTATTATTTTCTTGCAGAAAAATCGGCTATATCGCGGTCATTGAGAGTCAATTCATATGTTGATAAAATATAAAAATGCTAATAAAAAGGAGGAGCTCTGAGTATAGAGAAGAGGTGATCTAATGCCAGATCCCTATCCTTACTCTTGTGCGGGTGAGGGGAGGACACTCTCCGCACATGTATCGACTTATGAGAGCAGGACCCTGCCTTAAGATTTCTGAGTTGCCCCCACGTAAAATGGAAATGGTTGCATAGGGAGAGGAATTAGTAGCAGAAAGAGAGAAGTAGTGATGCAACTTTATAGATCGTTGGTACGCCCTCACCTAGAATACTGTGTTCAGTTCTGGAGGCCATATCTCACCTAGAGACAGTGCAAAGAAGAGCAACTAAAATGGTCCATGGCCTGTGTCACAAAACATACCAAGAAAGGCTAGAGGAACTAAACATGTATAGCTTGGAGCAGAGAAGGGAGAGAGGAGATAGGATAGCAGCTTCCAAATATATCAAGGGTTGTGACCGGCTAGAGGAGGGTACCATTTTTCAAAGGAAGAGGTGTAATAGAACACAAGGGCATGAACAAAAACTGGAGAGTGGTAGATTCAGTGGAAACGTGCTGATAAATTACTTCACTGAAAGCGTGATAGATAAGTGGAATATTCTCCCATCTGAGGTGGTTGAGGCTAACACAGTAGAACAGTTTAAACATGCTTGGGATAAATATAAGGGTATCCAAACTTAATTGAGGGTAAATAGGATCTAGGGTCAGCATAGACTTAAATAAACAATTGGGCAGACTGGATGGGCCATGTGGCACTTTTAAGCCATCACTTTGGATGTATCAACCTCTGTCGCATTAGTCTCATTCCCTAACACACACTCACAGGCTAGGGGTAATTTTGCCCCATGTGGCATGACATTAAGGGCAGGACGGAGACAGAGCTTATTTGTTCAGTTTTGTGTCTCCAAAATGTTGGGAGGTATGCTAATATACCCCACATGTAGTACATGCATTGGAAACCCTCCTTTCAAAATCCTGCATTTGCCACTGAAAGGGGTAGTAGTGCTACATCATACTTTCACCAAGCAGCAGGTATGGAGATATTTAATGCGTGACATTTCATATTAATGACATACAATGAAATGAAACATGAGCTTACAATCTGAAAAGGTGTTATGCACATTTGATAACATAACAATTAAGGAATGGATCCAGACTTACTACAAGGGGGTATTTCCGGTCACTACATTACCAGGATGGGTTTGGATTACTTGGATCCAGAATTATGTCCAGCTACTAGCCAGCCAGTTCCAAACTGAAGAGGCAAAGCAATCGATCCACAGACCACCAAAGACGGCGCTCTGATTGGCAAATCAAAATTTTACCCCAACCCTTTCCCTAATCTTTACCATAACCATCCCTTCCCCACAGCCTAACCCTAAGACCCCCCTCCCTGCAGCCTAAACTTAGACTCCCCTACCTGTAGGCTGAACTGAACTCTAACCCTAACCCTCCCCTACCATGACTGTAACCCTAACCCTCCCCTTTCATGACCCTAGCCCTTAAAGTCCTTGGAGAGGTTACTCATCTCTCCAGTGGGGTCTGCGGTGGGTGTGACGGGTCTGGCAGGCTGTGACTTTCAAAAATGAATGGGTAAGTAGGCCAATCAGCATACTTACCCATTCAAAAAACAAAATGGTGGTTTCGAAATAGAGACAGAGAAAAATGAGCTGTCTACTTCTAAAACAGCCATTTCTGGCCACAGATTGACAACGTTCCACACTCTCCCCATTTTATGTAGGGATGGTGCACAAAGCTGATGTTTGGGTCCAGTGATTGTAACATCACAAGAGGCTATGGCACCCTTGCCAGTACAGAAGTTAGGATGCCGCAGGGATCCGGCATCAGATCTCTGCTGCTGCACTGGGAGTTTGGAAGCAGAGGCCTGGACCTGGGAAAATGGGATTTTGGTTACTTAAGGACAGAAGCATTAACAGCATCAACATTGCCAGAGATAAAACTGCTTCATTATTTGAGGGTGAAACAAAAATGTTTTGTATCTGTTCTGCCATGTTTACCATCTATGTATTTTAAGGACAGACATTTTTTTTCTTGTATACAGTTTACTCCTATCCAGTTCTTGGCCACAAGCACAAAGAATACTTTTATTTAATGCCATGTGCTAAGCACATGATCCATACACAAGAACGTTATGAACAATATTTGTAACAGGAAGTTCAAGAGAGTGAGATCAAGTGCTTCTTTTTATTGGGGCATTCCAAGCATCTGCATATGCACAAATTACTACAGGATTGTAGTAATTCACACAAGCTCACATTACATAAAATTTCCCCCTCCTGTTCAAGGCAATATATAACAAAAATGGAATTTCTGAAAAACAAATAACAAAAATGGAATTTCTGAAAAACAAATAACAAAACCTGTATAGTGCTGGCCACACTCTATTCCCAGAAACTGTGGCAGGATCCTTTATTTGGTTTAGGCAAGTTATTCTGGGCCCCAGAATAAAAACTTGGCAACTCTGATTTAAACTATTATTAAGACACAGGCTAGGCAACCTCATCTCTCAATTCTTATATGAAATGAAATGGATAAAATTTGCCTCCACTGCAATTCAACATGGTCCAACTTTCCAACTGATTTTCTCTTATTTTCAAACTGTGGATTTATAGTCTATAACTCAAATTATAGACGCCATTGTTTCTGTTATAAAAAGAGTATATTATTCTTTAAGTATATATTATATGATAAGAAATAAGTTTACAGTGTAAATATGCCACTTTGAAGATGTATTTGTGAAATATATTATAATCTGATATTGAAGTATACATACATACATACATACATACATACATACATACATACATACATACATACACTGTAGAACTGCATCGAGAGCCCCCTTGCTAGGGACTGGCACTGGATGACTGCTTAAGTTACCTCCAATACCTTGCAGAATATCCTTAAGTAGTTGAAAGCTTAACCCCCAGAAATCGGATATGCACTTAAATTTAGCGAAATAATTAAATACAAGCGAGTTATTACTTTGAGTTACATTAATTCTCTGTCTACAGTAACAAACCCTCCAACATGACCCATTCCTTAGGTACAATATACTCCGCACCTGAGCTTCCAACTGTCACTCACCTGGTTTAATTTAATTTAACTGATATTTAAAACCTATTTGCCACAAAAGAGGTTACCATAGTAACCGACAGTTGGAAACTGAGGAGCAGAGTATTTTGTACCAAATGACATGGGTCATTTTGGAGGGTGTGTAGTAAGATCATTTGATAAGTTTGTCTGTCCCAACTTTATTTGTATGCAACAAAATGTCACAGGTAGAGCTAAAAGGAAATTCCACCAGGTGAGCCTTACTCCAGCTTCAAGAGATATATTTCACAATGTCATCACTGTTTCAATAAAGACCCTGTTAAAATCATTAGATCAGAAGGAGAGAGTACTACAGAAGAAGTCACAGTTTATATTGAATTTATATTGCAGCAGAATTCCAGTAGAGAATGGGCTACTCAGTCCACTGCATGATCTTTATCATGCCAGCCATCAGTATCAGTGTAAACAAAGCCAGGTTTCCACAGCAACTCTTTCACAAGCTCTACTGGAGCATGAAAGGGCCAAGCCCCTTCCATCTGCATCACTCCTACATAACAACGTTCCCTGACTGCAACATCCCGCATTTCTTAATGAGAGCTTTGTCTTTCTCAAAATACATGCTAACAGCTTTTAAACAAATAAATAAATAAAAATTGACAATTTATTGCAATTCTCATTTTGATGTCTTTTTTTCTCGTTATGATTATAGCTTTAACAACATCATTAAAATTCCATTTGTATTAACAATTGACTTATTGGTATTGTATGTTTATTGTTTCTGATTTGTCATATTGCATGTTTATAGAATATTTTATATTCTCCATACATGTGTTTAAGTTGATAATTAAATATTTTAATTCAATTAGCAATTGCTTTTGTTTATATAACATATTCAGCCTTTATACAATCACATTTTTTTTTAAGATTGGTATGATTTAAAGTGCTGTTCTTTTTCATTTTCCTTTAGAAGGTAAGCTGTAACAAGAACTTTTATTCATGAATTTGTATGGAATTATGATAAAAATGTATAATCTCATATGTGTGTGTGTGTGTGTGTGTGTGTGTGTGTGATATATATATATATATACATACATACATACATACATACATACACACACACACAGAGTATATATAATATAGATAGAAGCGGATTAGAAAATTACTTAACTGACCTAGTCAGCACACACTAATAAATATTTAAAGTGCAACCGCAGGGTGCAGGACCAAAAAAGAATAATCATATGAAATTAGCAACAATGCTAAGGTCAGCACACCACAACAATAGTATAAAATGTAACAAATTTTACTGAGACAATATCAAGAAAAATTTAAAATATACTGCAATAAGCAACATCATCTCCATAGGCTGCAAGCTCGCTAAATCCACCATGTATCAGTGTAGAATGGGCAACAAGGGATACATATGGAAATTGATCATCAAAAATAATATATATAAATATCCACATATACATCCAAAAAATGGCCATCCAGCTCAAGAAGCACCATAAATCCAATGAGACCAAGTATAAAGTTCATACTACTGTATAGATAGAGACAAAAATAGTTACTGAGCCCAATAGTCTAATCTAGGATCCATAATGAAAAGTCTAATGTGGAGAAGTCCTGGAGAAATGATGCAGGTGGAGCAGAGGAGATGCCACTACGGAGGTACTGAAAACCAGGCCCCGGGCTTAATGCAGAATATTTTTCATTTTTCTTGCTAATTTC
>WWET01000124.1:0-20387 GCA_011038615.1 Limnodynastes dumerilii | reverse complement strand
TACCTTTATTCTGTGTATAGAAATGTTTATAATTAATATTATTATTAATATTTTTGTTTGCTATTTACCATCTTATTATCACACCTAGTTGGCGCCATAGAGGAATTTTCTTTAGTTGTTATGTACGGATGCGTAGGACCATTTAGTTGGCGCAATAGAGGAATTTTCTTTAGTTGTTATGTACGGATGCACAGGACCATTATTTCTGCATCGGAATGCAGCTGCCCGAATCCGAATTCAGCCTCCGCACAGGGGCCTGGCCCATTCACCATGCATACGAGATAGGCATGAGGGTAGTGCCCTGCACTTCTGCATAATTTTTTAAGCCAATATCCATATGTTAACCTCTGCAACGGAGGCTAGTGTGCGAATTTAGCATTTAATTCTGGATTCTTAATCTGTACATTAGTCTCCATTGCAGAGGCTAGCGCAGGGAGTTTGGTATCCAAAATCATACATGAAGGAGAACAGAGTCCTCCCCTTGCACTCCTACGTGTGGAATAGAGCCAAGCCCTTACTGAATGATTTAAATATCAATGCCCACCCACCATGTGTATATTGGTGAGTGGGCTCACCCCTTGTGTAGCGGCTGAATTTCCCATGAAAGGCAGCATTGGGCGGCTGCAATCGGATGCAGAAATATTGGTACTGCCCATGCACAATTGAAGCGGTCTGATGCAGATTTCTATGTACTGCACAGGTATTAAGACCCATCCCGTAATCTACATTTTCAAACCTATTAACAAGAAAACACTTTTATTGTGGTAATATATGGATTTTTTTTTAACACAATAATAAAAAAAAACTTCTGTAAAATAAAAATAATATGGAACTAAAGGTAGACAATGAATAGATGAAGATTGCTGTCACAAGATTTCGGACCAAATGAATATACTAAGCTGCGGGTTTGGAAAAGTGGAGATGTTGCCCATAGCAACCAATCAGAATCTAGCTGACATTCTCTAGCACAGGGTTGCCGATTCTCACGGAATGTCAGGGAGACTCCTGAAATTCGGGCAGTTCTCCCAATATCCCGGCAGAGCCTGCAAATCTCCCACAAGTGACTTGAGGCTCGTGGTTTCATAGAAACCAACGCTGTTGGGAGATAAGCAAAGGAACAAGAGGGGAAATCTGTGAGTAGGATCTTTCTCTCTGGTCCTGTGGAATATTGTTAGAACTTGTTGCACTATATTTCTTTTCTTTCATCTATATGCCCATGTGAATACAACATCAACATCGAGGAAGAAGACAACGGCGGTATTTCTTGAGATGAGCTATTGAAAAAGAAGTGAAGATTGTGAGTAGTTTCTTTCCCTCATATACTCGGAACCTTGCTAGAACTTATTACACTATATCGTAGTTTACTTTTCATGCTGAGGAGTATCAAACTCGGAGGAGAAGAGGCTGTTTTAAGAAGTTTTTCCACATATTGGGAAGAGATACCACAAGAGAAAGTGGATTAATTTGGGGACTTCTGAGAAAGTACTTTTGTAGATTTTGTTGAAGGTGGTTAGACACTTGCAGTTATTTTATTTAATTTTGTTTCATTTCTATAGAGCGCTATTGAATTGTTTTGTGGTACACTGCCTATTTTAAATTACATTTGTGACTGAAGGTTGCCTGACTTCTAAATCTGGAGCTGCAAAGCAAATAAAGTGGATATAAGCAAAAGGAACTAGACTAAAACATAAAAAAAGATTGCATAAACACTCAGAGTTATTAAGTACACTTTCAAAAGTCCAGAGTAACAAGGAATACACCCAACCTTTTCTTTATTCATTTACTTCCTGTAACTAGCATAACTTGCTTCCTGCAAAAAGATGAAGGGCCAGATTTACTAAACTGCGGGTTTGGAAAAGTGGAAATGTTGCCAATAACAACCAATTAGATTCTAGCTCTCACTTTCCTCATTTTCTATTGAGGTATTAAGGTTATCCTTACTACTTATGGGGGCGGAGTGAAAAACGTCCCTCCCACAGAAATATTATAGCAGCTACACTTAGGAGCGTGAGGGGTGTTATTTTCATCTTTTATATACAAATGTCATTTTACCTGCGTAATATTCTGTGTGCTGAGTGGCACAGATCACAGAAGCTCCATTAAGTCATGATTCCTGGTACTGGGCTTTGTCAGGGAACCACTATGACCCAGGACTGTTGGCTAGTACTGGATCCTAGAACAGGTGTCTTACTTGCCTCCCCTACGCACATGCTTAGTGGTTACTGTTCATCAAATGTTTCAGATCCAAATAAAAAATATTACTGACTGAAAATGCTGCATTGTTGCAAATGTTTATTTCTCTTATCCATTAGATCTCAGAATGTAGAAAGAGATGGCGGTATTAGGGCATAGCGTGATCACGTGATTTACAGCAAAACACTGCCTAAATCTATGCTGCAATCGTCTTATACTTATTACGTCATGAAGCCCTGTTTGTCCTTAGTAACGCTATAGATCACAGCATTGAAAACGGGAGGGAACTTAAGACAGTCAATTCTGTTAAAACACATCATTAAGTAGGAAAATTGGTAGGTGAGTACCTTTTTGCACTGCCTGTCATTATGCCCAAATGAGGGCAATTTGCCTGATTTATTTGATTCATGGAACAAAGCCCGAATTTTGGGAATCTCTTGGACATACTGGGAGAGTCGGACAACTATGAAAAACCTAACAGTAGAAAAAAAAAGTTGACTGTGTGTCATGATTTGAAAGTCTCACTGCATTGCTTTGCATTTCAGTTTGCATTGTACTTTTATAAGCGCATAAGGGGAAGTTATTAATTCTGAAAAGCTTCAATAACCTTCTCTGTGTTGGCCTAAGGTCTGAATATCTAGTTCTATATATAAATTCACACTTCATACATCACGTTGACATGTGTTTTGTAAAGTTTTTAAGATCGATGAGTCATCAGTAATGAGTCATTACCAGTCATTCACAGTAGGTAATATCTAGCATCTAATGTACCTTAACAGTTGTTATAAAGTATGTGCAGACATTGGACTTCTGTGAATTGAACCCAGCTTGCAAAGTGTAAATTATCTAAATGCTTAGCAAGAGTTTACACCTATATTTACTGATCTTACTTAAGACTGAAGAGACACAATGGTGGATGGTGTGAAATAGGTAGATAATGTTAAGAGGAATCATACAGCTCATTCAGACTTGCAGAAATATGCATATGAGTTTGTTAGGAGGGAATATTTTTGCAGCTTATAAACTCCTATCATCAGGGTCACCAAGAGGAAATTGGGGCTCTGCTCTACAATATACTCCAGGGGTCCCTTCCATAGATTCTTATTAGATAAAAAAAAGTACTGGCACTTCCAAGTAAACACAACTAAATAATTAAAATTTCCCTCACCTCCTTATTGTGACCATTGCTGATGTGAATTTTGGAGATGTCAGCACTAGAGCTCCCCAAACATCCTTAACCTCTTTGAAGTCACTAAGATAAGTCACTTTTTATGCGCTTCCCCCAGTAGACACACTGAAAGAAGCCTCATTGCAGTTAAGACCCTCTATAGGCAAACTCTTTGGAACAGTGGTATGGACCTGATTCACACATAAGAAGAAGCTAAATCTCTAAGTGTATTTTTAGGAACTGATAAACTGCACTTGCCCAGAACACAAAGTTACGCATGAGATCCAGCTGTTACGCATAGGAATTAATTACGTACAGACTTCAACTCTGTACTTAGTGAGATAAATAAGTGCAGGAACTTAAGAAGAGTGGGTGGGGGGAGGCATTTTAATGTGGCATTAAGGGCCCGGTTCGCTAAGTACACAACTTAAGCACAGACATACACTTGGAGAGTTAAGGTAGCCCTAGGGATGCGGAAATCAGCTAAAATCCGTAGGAACGATGGGAGTGGCATGGGAGTTGTCTTTTCACTTAGTTGTGTATTTTTGTGAATCCGTGCATACTTATTTCATTATTTTCTGTGAATCCTGTCACTGGTCTCTAAAATATACAAATTGCAAATTCTTAACTTTTGTACCCTCATATTAGGTAATATGGTACATTTTAAAACCGGTTCTTAAAAGGCCTCTACCATAATATCAGGATCAAAATTTATTTTCATTTACCCTAATCCATTGCTGATTTTCCCAACTGTAGAGGGAATAATACGCATCCCCTGGCTTTGGCTCTATTAAAATACTACATCTGATATTGCAGTATCATGATCCACCCCCTAGGAACAAGCTTTATCCTGATCTGCCCCTAGGGGCTGCTGTTTGGACAGTAACCTACTGGTTAATTACCAGCACCTGAGCAGCAAGTGTAAAGCACTGTCTCTCACTAATCAGGTTGCTTGTCATTGTTTGTTTTACTGTTTGTCTGCCACATGTATTCTCTAGTCTCCTGCTTGATACCTCCATGTACTTATGTGTACCAGCTGATCATTGTCCAGTATATGGTAACCCTTTTGACTGTTTCTGTTTGTATTTATGTATACCTGTATTTCATGCATTTGGTTACCTCTGTGTTTTGATTTGCATTATGGTTGATTCGTGTTTTGCACTCTAGTATGTAGTATATTCTGTTCTCTGCCTTGTGTATCACATTTGTGCAGATTTTGTTTGTATCTGTATTCTCCAATGTTGTTTGTAGCCTTCTGTGTACCTTGTATTTTCTGGATCGTATCCAGACTTAATAGCATATTCCGAATGTTAGCTTCCGCAACAAAGGCTAATGTACGAAATACTAACTTCCGCACGTAGAAGAATAGTGCTCTCCCCCTGCATGCCTACATGCGGAAGGGATTTACCTTAAGTACTCTGCATGCAATGCTGTGTGTACGGAATACGAGCTTAGCCAAGCTACCATACCTATCACTACCCTCCATGTGTATCTCGTATGCTTGGTGAGTGGGCCCCCCCCGAATATGGAGAATGAATGCCGCACAGAATGCAGCATTGCATGCAACGTAAGTCAGTTGTCTTTCTTAATTCAAGATTGGGTCCACTGTTATTTTCCTCTTGTACCCAGCTCATTAGTCTTCGATAACACCATGATGTAACATCATATATATATTTTGTTAGTGCTTTAGTGTATGTGCTGTCTTCATTGCTACACCTAGACTTGGCTTCAGGGGTTGTGGCCTGCTGAGTGTTTTTACAGCAAGTCTGACCCCACCCTCAGGGGCAACATTGTAAATCAGGCCTCATCTAGGTCCATGCCCTTTGAAGCACACACAAGCTTAGGCGCTGTGTGTGTCTCAGTCCACAGCTCTTGTACGACTCTTGATATCATTGATTTCACAAGGTGTGAAGCTTGAAGGCACCAGTTCCATAGCAAAGATGGAATGATCTCATGTAACTGGTTGTAGAATTAAAAAAAATGACGCAGTAGCTCACCATCCTCTGTATTTATATCTGCCTCTCTCTGCAGTGTTGTATATCGTTAGACGTGCCCTACCACCAATAATGTTAAGTAGTTTTGCTTAACTTTTAAATGCATGCTTCACACGAGTACTTATATCAGGGATCAGGCAAGGGCTAATCTAAAGCTATCCCAATGGTGTAAACATGTCAGTACAGTGACCCAACACTGGAAGGCTTTGACTGCCAATCACCACACCTTCAGTCAAAAAGTGCCTTATGTCTAGATTGTGTATGAAAGAGAATCTAGTCTATGCCTGTGTTCTGGACATGTGTAGCAGTACAAATTACAAGTACAAGTAGAAAGTACAATTTTACTAAAAAAGACTATGTACACATGAGAATCATGTCCAAAGTGATTCATCTAGCAGTGCATTAGTCATTGTGAGTGTGGGTTTACATGTTACAATAAACCTTGCCTTCGATTAAAACATTTTAGTACATAAGACCTATTCCAGATTATAGCACTACTTAAATCATCCTTGATCTTTATTCAGCATATTAATTTAATCAAACTGGTTGTATGAATATTGACTAATAATAATACATAAGAATCTCAGCTTTGCACTTTATTATAAAGTCACCATTGCAACAACAATAATAATAATAATATCAATATCCCATTCTGAACACTGCCCTCACTGACAATACTGCCATTGTTATTACAAGTACAATTTCAAAGGCTACATTGATAATATTATGCATGTTCCCTGTTGTTAATATCAGCAATGAATAACAATGCCAACAATTTCTAACAAAAGGACCTTATTATGTTTAATGTGGAGTTCAGGAGGATTAATATAATACAGCATGTCAATGGTGTTATCAATTTACGTTGAATACATAAAGAAGCACAAACAACATAACGAGATGACAATTGGGGTAGAAGGGGTAAATTTGCGGTGGTAATGGCTTCTTAAAAGTGAAATAAAAATGTTGAATCTAAAAAATATTAGTAATCTTTTAGCGTCTAACAACTGTTCCATATGGTTGCCAAAGGTCTAAATCTATAAATTGCTACATATATATATATATATATATATATATATATATTCATTCACATGTCATACACTACACAATGATTTTTTGCATTGTAAAGGTTTATCACTCTGACAAGTCATCAGCAACAAGTCATTATCAGTTTTTCACAGTTGATGATGTATAACACCTTAACACTTTGTGATATCATGTACAGACTTTGGACTTATTAAAGTGACCCCAGCTTGCAAAGCATAACTAATGTAAGTGTTCAGCAAATTTTTGGACTCATATTCACTGAAGTATATTTGTACAGATCAAGCACTTATGTCTGGAGAGTCAGAATGGAGGAGGGAAGGGATGGTATTAAAGAGCTAGACCAGGCATGTCAAACTCAAAATCCCAGTTGGCCAAATAAACAAAGTGTAAGATTGTGTGGGTCGCAAGAAAAATAAAAAAGTCTGATCCAGCTTCCCCGGTATTGCCCATCATGTCTCTCCAGCTCCCAGTATTTTCCAGTCTTTCCAGCCTTCCCAGTATGTCACTCCGGCCTCCCCAGTATCCCCTATCATGTCTCTCCAGCTCCCAATATTCCACATCATGTGTCTCCAGCTTCCAGTAATTCCTCATCATGTGTCTTCAGCTCCCAGTAGTTCCCCATTTAAATATCTCCAGCTCTCAGTATTCATCTTCATGTGTCTCCAGCCTCCCCAGTATTCCCCATCAAGTGTGTCCAGCTCCCAGTGTTCCTTATCATGTCTCTCCTGCTCCCAGTATTCCCTTCCCATGTCTTTACAGTTCCCCCACTAATGGCAAACCCGTCATCTTATGCCCGCTCTGCAATAAACTTCCCCCTCCCTGCAATCCCTCCCTACACATACTCTCCTTTGTCCCCCTTACATTTACACATCTTCCTCCTTGTCATCTTTAGATTACACATCTCTCTCCCTTCCCCCCACCTCCATTACACATCCACCTTATACATCTATGGACATGGCACGCTATATAAAACACATGTGGGATATATTATGTGTCTGAAAATGACATATACTATAATATGAGGTTTATATACTAGGGTTTGGGAATGGCACACTATATACAGTATATAGTGTGCCATTCCCAGACCCCTAATATACCACACATATATTAAATGTGTCATTCCCAGACCCATGATGTTCCCCACATTCCCCATACATTATATTGTGTGCCATTCCAGACCCCTAATATTATCTCACTATACTAATATATTAGTGATCTGGAGATGGCTCTTGGCTGTGCTCTGAGATACTTCTTTGGTCTGCCAGTGCCTGGAGCACAAGCTTCACCAGCTCCACTTTCGCTACTCCCCTCACTGATAAAGCATATCAGACTGGATTTGAGAAAGGGTGTCATTCTTCCGAAAAGCGTCATCCTCATGCAGCACATGGTTGTGGACTTTTTATGGTGTGGCTCTTTCAGACGGACGGACTTCAGGTGTCGGTGGCTATCCCGGGCTTTACATCTGTCACGGCTCCATCATTCCCCCCCGTTGAAACCCCCAGCTGGGTACAGAGTTTATTCCTAATTTTGTTTATTGTTTATATGTTTTTATCTTTGTTCCAAGTGTTAATAAATTGTTGGTTTTTTTTTACCACTCCCATCTTTTCTCTCCTCCCTGAGGAGGACTTTAGAAAGAAAGATCCACTGGAACACTATACACTTTTTTTAAAGACTGATTGGAAGTCATACAATTATTTATATCTACCTTTGCCACTATTTAGGTCCACAGCGCTTTTTTCCCCCTTCTTCCCTTTGCACAGTATTATTTTAGTAGGATTGGTGGATCCTTTTGAGGAGTGAGAAAGGCAGCAGTGGTTTTTTAGCGCTTTTATCCTATATACCCTCCTTTTGATAAAGCAACTGTTGGGATCCCCTCCATGGATTCTTCTTAGGATTTAAAAATAGACAGGGCCACAATACAGCCATGGGCCCTGGTATTTCCCCATATTAGGTACTATAGTACATTTTGAATCCTGGGGTTACCAGGTCTTAAAATACCTCCACAGTAATGCCCCAAGGACCAAAACTTTTCCTTGAAAGTTACAGGTAGTTCCTCAGTACTGCTGAATTTCTCTATGGAAGAAGGAATAACACCCATCCCCTAACCTGGAGATTAGGAGTATGAGTATGATATATCAACGGAATTATCGGGATGAATTCAAACAATTTAACAAGATGACACTAAATTGTGGTAGCATTGGGAAATTTGGTAGAGGTGGGATTCCAAAGTTTTAACTTAGGAACGCACAGTGACCTCTGTTGCTTCTGCGACAGCAGAGTTCTGGACCAGCCCATGGTTCTGTGCCATATGCTTACAATACATACCTAGCACGGATATTTGTTCTTTTTATCTTGATTTATATAGGGTGTTAGCACACACCCCAGCCTGCTGCTTACCTGTATTATATTGTAGGGTGTGTGCACATTTATATTTTTCTATATAATTTATATATAATTTTTTATATATTTTATTTTTACATTTTTTTTTGTCTTTCCATCTTTTCATTCTCTCATTATAAAGGCATACCCTTTTTTAAAATTAATTTAATATATAGATCACAGCGCTCATCTATTTCCCCCTTCTCAGCCCATGGTTCTTAACTTCCAATAAGTTCTACTTCTCTTTGTCAAATTTTGGTCAATCCAATCCAGAATTCCGCAGCTGCTGCAGTCAGCAGTGGAGTTTTGATGGTGGAACGCCAGTCAGAGCCTAAGGTCCAGATTTACTAAACTGTGGGTTTGGAAAAGTGGAGATGTGGCCTAAGGCAGGGTTATGAAGCCAGAAGAAGCCAATCAGCGCGGCTGCTGAGCCCACCAGCGTGCGTACAGGTAACCAGGGCAATGGTCAAGACGTGTCGTTGGAGGGAGTGTGACAGCTGGAAAGTAAACAAAGAGGCGTGTCCTGATGCCGTCTAAGTGCGAGCGCGGCATGTAACACTCACCTTGCTCGCATAGAATGACTGACACCAGGACACCTTTTTTAATTTTATAGAACTTATTTGTTTGAATTTTTATAAACTCCTTTGTTTTGACCCCCATAATGGCATATTTTACATATGCTACAAGGGAAAAAACCTGATTTGTCCATTGGTCCATGATGTGCTCTAAAAGGACTTCCACTTATGCTCACATACGCAGACTTGCAGCCCTTCACTGGACTCCGCACTGTGGAGAAGGCAGCTATGACATCTCTCTTGCTGATGTAAGTCTATGCAGCAGCATCTGTGGTGACTGGTAATGGGAATAGTTATTTTATGTGGAACTAATTTCCTTGCCTTTTAAAACTATACCTACAATATTAATAAAGTGATTTTATACCTTGGCCCAAATTTATCAATGATATGCTGAGTGTTTTTACATTTTACCGAAGCGATTTGATTGGCATACTGCACCATTGGAGTCTTTTTCTTTTTCATGAAAGAGCTCTTGGAAGAGAAAGAGTTTTTGAAGTTTTTATTCTTGGGGAAGCTACTAGTAATCCCTTATCCAAACAGCAATTGAGGATCTTTGTTTGGGCTGAGCGCAGTAGGAGGTTTCTTTTTATATACTAACTTTATTGTCTCCTAGCCCAAGTCTAAATAACAGCTTAAAATAGAGGTGGTCAGTGTCTGTGTGCAGTAAGGAAAAGTAGAAAATTCTCCCTCCATGCAATAAAGTTAATTTGACTCCCCTTTACTGGTTTTGCCCAGGTGCAACTTCCTCCAAATTTCATTTAATTTTCATATTCTGGATTTAGTCCAGATTGTGCCCAGCAGGATCATCGTCATCACAATTAACTATGATAAAAATAAAAAGGAAAATGTGAACGTATTGTTTAAAGAAAGACTAAGGAAACACTTTAGAATCAAATGCAAACTTTACACACAACTTTTAAAGAATTCATAGGCATACACATATGTCATATTTAATATATTAAACTTAGTGGATAGGATTAAAATAAAAACTTAAAAGTGTCAATTATTATTCTATAAATATATAGTTACCAGACCTGTTAGCATTGTGTGTGAGAAATTTTTAAGCACACCCACCTTGCTTCCTTACCCTTCACCCTACTACATTTATAAATAATACTTAAAAAAACAAAAACAAAGCAAAACATTTTTATACGTTTTTCAGTAGGTTTACACACAGGACCACCTATAAAAACAACAGACCTCAGTCGCTGTTTGTATTTCAGTGTCAAAACTAAACACAGGTTACAATTCAATCTCAAAAAAATGTCAAATGAGACTGGAAACAAATAGTCTGTCATGATCTGGGTATGTTTGGGATCAGTGGCGGGTTCTGAAAGGCATGTAGGACCACTGGCACCGTAGTGGAAGCTGGGAGGCCGGAGGTAGTGCAGGCGGAATTAAGTGAACCAGGACGGTACAGCAGACTACTGGACTGTTACAGCACGATGGAATTACCTGTAGGGAGTACCAAGGTGGCCACAGGAGCGAGACGGTCATCACTTGCCAAGGCACGGAGTTATAGCGGCACGCTGGGATTACCCGTACAGGAACCAGGGTGGCCACGGGAGCAAGACGGTCGTTGCTGACCAGGTTGCGGAGTCTAGCAGGACCTGGTGTTCACTAGAGCCTCTAGAGGTGAGGATAGTCTGGTAAGTATGAGTATGAGTAGAATAGATAGAGTAGATAGAGGTAAGTATGAGTAGAAGTAAGCAAAATCAGTAGAGCCTGACTTTAGACAAACCACAGAGAACACTAAACAGGGACACAGGACTAGCAAGGGTTAATAAGACAAACAAGACTAACAGACTAACTAGGACTCACGCTCGCTCGCTCATGTACTCACACACACACACACACACACACACAGCTAACCCGCAGGGCCACAAGAACAAGCTCACAGGAAAAGGCAGGGAACAAACAGTGGAATAATACAAGAAGGTGGGAGAGGAGGAGATGATACACGGAGGGCAGCAGGGAAGGAACAAGGCTGGGTAACAGGGGGCAATCAAGAACAAGAAATATGGCACAAGGCAGGAGAAAGAGCAAAGACAGGCACAGATACTGAGAGTACAGAGTCTATAACCGGCGCTGTCAGAACGTCAGCGCCGTGCTGAAATAGAGGCTACTAGCCCCTAATAGGCTAGCAGCAGGATGGCTTAAGAGAGCTGTGAGCGCCTCCTGGACATGGGAGAGCGACCTTAGCAACGGAGGTTAAGGAAGTGGGTGAGTGGCAGGCATGCTCGGCTGCTGTAGCCGACATGTAAGATGGACTGGACTGGATTGCCCCAGAGGCAGGACTGGATGGTGGACTTCTGGACTGGACTGGATTGCTCCAGAGACTGGACTGGACAGTGGACTGCTGGACTGGATTGCTCCAGAGACTGGACTGGACAGCGGACTGCTGGACTGGACTGGATTACTCCAGAGACTGGCTTGGAACTGGCTTTCGAACTGGTTGGGATTTCCATAGCATATGCCTCGATGAGGCATAGCAATCAATCCACGGAGCACCGAAAGCTCCATGCTCTGACGTGGCAAGCAAAAATAGTCCCCCACTCCTTTCCCTAATTCTAACCCTAACTCTCACTACCCTAACCCTAATTCTCCTTTCCTGGCAGCCTGACTCTAACCCTCCCTTACTTGCAGCCTGACACTAACCCACCATCTCCCGCAGCCTGACCCTAACCCTCCCTCCCCCGCAGCCTGACCCTAACCCTCCATCTCCCGCAGCCTGACCCTAACCCGAACTGGCTGGGATTTCTATGCCTCATCGATGCATAGCAATCGAACCACGGAGCTCTGAAAGCTCCGTTCAGCTAAATTGTAAGTAAAAAATATTCCCTTTCCTAATTCTAACCCTAACCCTCCATCTCACTACCCTAACCCTAACCCTCCTTTCCTGGCAGCCTGACCCTAACCCTCCTTTCCTGGCAGCCCGACCCTAACCCTTCCTACCCCGCACAGATAGTTTACTCACCTGTCCCGGGTCCGGCGATAGCAGCGGCGGAGGGATATCGGTAATTGCGAAAGTGAATGAGTGAAGTATGCCGAACGGCATACTCACCCATTCATAAAAAAAAAGTCTAAATTGGTAAGTATTTGAAAAACGGACATCCGAAAAGGAACTTTCGTTTGTCCCTTTTTCGGAAATCAGATTTTCTTCAGATTTTAACCGCCACATCGTGTTCCCCACACTTGTAACAAGCACTGGATATAGTTTAAACTTCTCTGTGGTGTGAGGTATGTTTTGTAAAATACATTGAGGAAAAGTTCCCTATATCGACTAGCGGGGAACAATTTACAGGATAAAGCTGGTGTACTCAAAGGAGTGTCAATAGTTAAGTGGGAGAAATAGACAAGCCACGTGGGGAGCCCCACCATGATTCTGAGAAAATAAAGTATCAAAATTATTATGGCAATTATTTTCAGAAAGATGGCGGATCACAGATGTTATATAGTGTATCAGGCACAGAGATATAAGTGCAGCAGCTGGAAGAAACATGGGTACCAAGCATAATCATTCCATGTGTTTGTACTGTTACCTCCCAGTGGTGATATGTAGGTTAGGGAGCTTAGGGCGTCCTTACCTATATCCAGATCACTTAACTCCTCGTCTGAACTAGTGCAGGCTTGTCCAAGTCCTCTAGGCCAGGCAACAAGCCCGAAAATAATTGTAATCTACACACAGACAAAATTTGGTTACCCAGTACCTTCAGACCAGGTGGCGATCTTGTATCACTGAAAAAGAAAACAATCTGCCAGCTTCAATAACAGCAGCGGTCCGTGTACTCATTGATGCCTTAGCCGCACACCGTTTACCAGGACAAAGACCAACAGTCACCGTTGTAAAAGGAAGGTCCCAAACTGTATTAACCAATGTGGATATGCATGATTCAAGTGGAATCCCAAATTAAATTAATTGGTGCTGATTGTGAGGTGACCAAAATTGAATGTGTGAAGTGGCAGAGAGTCACAATCCCATATAATTCAGTCAATAGTAGCTCTGTTAGGCCCACTTTATAGGCTCTATTTACAAAGATCATTTTAATGCGATACAGCCAGTTTTCACTTCAAAACTGGCCCTATCGCATTAAAATGAAGTTTCCAATATTTGCAAAATGCCGGAACGGAGTGTTACACTCCGCTCCCGGCGTCAGACTAACGCCATCTCAGGCTAGTGTTAGTGGTAAGTATTCCGACCATGTCCCCATATACCCCTCTTTTCCTCCCCTAATAGCTGTTATTAGGGGGAGGAAAAGGGGGGGTGGGGTATGTATGGGGAGACCGCTGAAATACATAGACATACTGCCGGAGGGTAAAAAAATAAAAAATAGAAAATTTTAGAACTTAAAAAAATTTATAAAAAACATAAATAAAACATCGAAAATATAAATAAATATTGTAACTCACCTGTCAGGGTGTCCTGTCGGGCTGCAGCTGTCCGGTCCCAGCATGAAGACACTGCACATGCGCAGTGTTTCTCAGTTAATACTGTCAACAAAGCTGCCAGGCTCGCTGCGATGATAAGCGAGCCTGATGCAGCTTCGTTCACAGGGAACGAGGAAGGTAATTAAATAGAGCCCTATATGTGCACTATAAAAATTGGGTTTACAATCTCTGGAATGGTGGATCCTTAATATTTTCAGCTCCTGGCCCATGTAGACCTTCAGCTGTCACTGCCCATACTTGCAAAGTAATCCTGAGGTACAGTTGTGTGTACGCAGTTTTCCCATGATTGATTTGTGGGCACCTCAGTATTAGCCTCCCATGTATTAGCATGCCTCCAGTGGCATAGCTTCCATGGGTTCTGGGGATGCAGCTATAGAATCTGGAGAAAAGGGATGCCGAGGAAGCTGCTCAACTTGTCCTGCATCTACGGAAGATACTAGCTGCCACAACACCAACCTTTCAGCAGCTGGGAGGTTCTTTATACAGGCATCCAGAGGTTCTGAGTGAGGGATCAGAATGACACTTCTGACTCCTTCAGACAAAGGGGTTGCATTATGATTTTTATTAAGCATGCCACATTATTACTTTGTCCAGTATAAGCGCACCCCCTATCTGCTTAGCTGTAAATCCCCATTAACTTCTTTTAAATTTCCACGTGTATATATACTTAAATAATTTAAGCGGCCCTCCAAGACAAATAAAAACCATTAGGCAGCAGTCAATTTACTCCAATGTTTCAGTTCTTTAATTAGAACTTTCCTTAAGGAAGAAATTTCTAATTGAAAAACTGAAAATATTGCATTCCATGTAGCAAAAAGGAGATGAACATGACAGACAGATTTATAGAGAGAAAGAGGAGAACTACAAGAGAAAGGGAACAGCAATGGTTAAAGCCAGGAAGCTTCTAAGAAACAAGGGAGCAGAAAGTAAGCAAAAGACTGTAGACATAGCAAGACACACAATAAGCAAATAAATACAGAAACCAGACACAACAAGAAACACTACAATAGTTAACACCTGAAAGGCTGAGTGATAGAATAACAGAACAAGGCCGAGAATAGGACAAGAATCCTACGAAACACATACAGACTGACTGAAAGGTCAGAGCATGGGAGAGTTCTCCTTGCTGGGTATTTAAACACAGACCAGCCAATCAGAGCTGGAGAGTCTCCCAGCTCTGGTTGGTCTAAATCCTGGCTGTTAGGCACCAGCTAAGAGCTATTAATCATGTTAGCACCTGGAGTGGCTTCTGTAGGTCTGACTGTGCTAGTGTATTCCAGTTGCTTAGAAACAACCAGGGGAACATAAAGTCAGTTGCGTAGCAGTGAGGGCTATGAGCTCTATTTATGAAGATCGTTTTCATATGATAAGGCCCGTTTTCGTGTGAAAACGGGCTTTATCATATGAAAATTAAGAGTTCCATATTTAAAATGCTATCATCGCCATGCGTTTGCATTAACACTCCCGATCGCCGGCCCACTCTAATGAATGCGGCCAGCATTTACTAAGTGTCAGCATGGAATTTAACAATCCGTGCCGACACGTTAAATAACGCCATCTGAATATGGCGTTAGGGTAAGTATTCCAGCGGTCTCCCCATGTACATCCTTTTTCCTCCCCCTAATAGCTGTTATTAGGGGGAGGAAGAGGGGGGTACATGCCAGGAGACCGCTGGAATACAGTTACGTAAAAAAAAACAAATTTCAATAAAATTTTATATAATAAACCTATTCAATAAAAAAAAACCCCAAAAAATAGAAAACGAAGATTTTAAATTTACCCGTCCGGGCGCGCGTCTGTCTCTTGAAACTTTACAAGTCCCAAAAGGCAGCTACTGCGAATTTTCCCAGGACTCCATAGCCGAACGATGTCAGCGAAAGGCTCGGAACCTCGCCGGAGGGGTAAGTATTAATAAATACTTCCCGTGGTCCTGCGAGGCGCAGCGAGCCTAGATGCTATCATTAATGCTAAATGCGCTAATGATAGTAAATAGAGCCCTATATCCTGACTGCTCAAGCAGCTCGTACTGTTGCGAACATCACAGCACCACGTAGGGAAGGAGTTTGCCCCCTCACCATCCATCATAAACTGAGCCATGTGAACCATTTGATAATCAGGGAGGAGGTCCCAGAGAGGGCAGGTCAGCACCCAGTTGTGAGCGTTTGCAGCTTGGTTTGCAATAAAGATTTGGCCTAGAACATATCTAGAATAACTTAGAACAGTGGAGTGGAAAAGACACAACAAAGCCAATTTTGGAAAGAGAAATAATTCAACTTTAAAAACTTTAATAAATGATAAACGGCAGATGAGTTCTCATACACCACTCATACCACACACAATGATCAAATAAATACACTGACACCAAAGCTGTGGTTGAAATGGTACATGGTTTATTTAACGTAAGGGCCAACCGCCAATTGAATGTATTTTTGACTATATTATTTTGACTATATAATTTTGGTAGCTCAGTAGATTAGTGTTAGGTGGTGGCCCACTAGTAGATGGGGGGTTCAGCCAACACCCCCAACCCCAACTATACCACCCCAACAGAATGTCTCTTGACAAAGGCAACCCCTTCGAGACCGGTCTTCCAGCAAGAACACCTTAAATGAATCCCGTTCACACTGCCACCCCGGCACCTGGAAGGTGGCAGTTCCTAATAGGACCCCACCGCGTTGGGGTTTGGCGTCCTCGCAATGATCCCGGGTTATGTTAGTTGCCAGACCTGTACCCCCATCCTCCCCCCAACATCCTCCATGCGCCAAAACCCCCATTACCTGCTGACCCTCCACTGCTACCGCCACCCGAAGGAACCCTCCAGTACCTTCGCAGCCACCTAAAGACCCCTTAAAAATTCCATGCAATCCCTTAAAAACAACCAATTGCCCTCAGCTGCCAGGTGAACCCCATCCTGCCTGAACAGATGCTGCATGTCAAACTGAATATCCGGATGGCGAATGCAACACCCCCCAGATGTGGCGACTAGCTTTGAAGCAGCCTAGTTAAGTTTAATTCGCTTCTTTTCAATTTTCTTGATTTTATGAGCCCCATGCCAGCTCAACCTAGGAATCATGTAAGACCAAGCGAACTTTATCCGAGGAAACTGGTTAATCAGAGTCCCTATATCCCGACGCATAACGTGCTCTAAGTCCTGTATACTACGGTCAACCAAGTCATTACCCCCGAGATTAATTATCACCACATCTGTGTACCCGAAAACCACAAAGGCCCTAGACATTAGGTGCGAGAGCAGCTGCCACCTCATGCCTCTAAAGCCCAACCATTCCACCCCCCAGCCCTGGGGTGGATATGGAGCTCCCCCGGCAGCCGCGGCATGCCGTCCCCAAAAAACAAAATAATGCCCTACAATCCAGGCCCTTCTAAGATCGGGTGCACAACCTGCAACAAAGATAGACAGATAAAACCCTATTATTACCTAATGCTCAAGCACGATAAACACACCATATGTTACACACATACCCTCCCCCGCAGCCATCAACTTAGCACCCACAGTTTCAACCCCTTACACCTTAACGCTAACTACAGATACCCACCCCTAAAGACAACCCTGTATGTATAACTCAACTCTTAACCCCTTAACCAACCAACTTAACACAATAATGTTTTTTTTTTTATTTTTTTTTTTATTTAACCTATCCCAAATAACCTATACTAATACACATAGAGGGAGGGGAAGAGAAGGCAGCTGGGCCCTGAGCCCACCTAACGAGGGATAACAACTCCCGAAACCTCCAAGGCTACAAATGGGTCAAATCAAGTGCCTTACTGGGAGGATTAAGAGGAGAACCCCCCCCCCCTGCCCCCCAAAGGCAAGCAGCTAATCCTAGGAGAAACTGCCCCAACTTAGCTTATCTTAACCTATTTAACTCTAACATATTTCTTAAAAGCGTTCGACTTCCACCGCTCTAGCACCTTGATCTCGTCATAAGGACGTCCCTCTAGGGCGGTGGAAGTGGCTGCTCCAATCCGGAACGAATGAGTTCCATAACAAGCAGAGTCCAAACCCAATCCTCTTATGCACCTTTTAAAAACATACCCAAATTGGTACCTAGTTAAAGGGCTACCATCCTCATGAGCAAGCCAGTTATTAACCTTCCTGGGTCCCCCGGATAGATACAGCCTAGCCAGCATCACAGGGCAAATTCACTCATTTACCTGCTTCTGCAATAACACCCATCTACCACGGCCAACCTGGTCAGTTTTTGACATGTGTACTTTACAGGCTATGGAATCCTCCCTCATCACCACATCACGCTCTAACATCCCAGAGTTGACCTCCTTCTTCCCCAATGCAACCAACTCGCCAACCCTGAATGCCCCAAAGTACGCCCAAGAAAAAGCCACTCTAAACAGACTGAACTCCAGATCGTCGGACGCCACGCTGGAGACAAAAGCGAGCAATCTTCTACAGCAGTGGAGGACATTACAAACCCCTGCCCCTGGAGCAAGATCCCTAAACCGGGTCCATTCAAAACGCGAAAGCGTATCTTATTGTCCACCCCCCGGTACATGCCTGGCTTGAAACGTGATATTAAATTTGAACACTTCTAAACCAAAAACCTCAACAGCCTTATGACCGGCAATGAAGAGGCCCTCTGCCTGTTGATGGCCTGAACCACCCCCAGATTGTTGCACCAAAATAGAATACTGCGGTTTTGCAACTGGTCTGCCCACAATTCGGTGGCGACAATAATGGGGAAGAACCCTTCCCATAGGGATAACTTTGCACGCAAAGTTTAACAGTCCCAGAGACTGCACCTTCTTGAGAATAACCTTCCTCCGCAGTTGTGCATTCAGATGAGCATCGCGTAACCTCCGAACCTTATCGGGCGGCAAGCGACACTCTCCTGCAACAGTATCGATTTCTATGCCGAGGTAAGCTAAGCATGTGGTTGGACCTGTTTTCTCCGGAGCCACAGGGACCCCGAAATGGAAAAACAACGCCTTAGCTGAAAACAAGGCTTGGTGACAAGCATCCGATGCGGCTGGGCCAACGAACAAAAAATCATACAAGTAGTGAGCAATGCACTCGGGCTTGCCCCCAACTTGGATGCACCAATGAAGAAAGGAGCTAAATTTTTCAAAGAAAGCGCAAGAGATGACAGCAGTCAACAAAATAACCCTGTGGCAACCGAAACCCCATAAATCGAAACTATTCCGGATGCAGCGGAAGTAACTGGAAAGCTGATTCAATGTCCAGCTTTGCCATCAATGCTCCACTGCCACAAGATCGCACCATGTTCAGCGCTTCCTCAGTTGGTACACAACTGAGCAGCATGCCAGATCGATAGCATCATTTACCGACTCACCCTCCAGATAAGATAAATGCTGAATAAGTCGAAACTTTCCTGGTGTTTTCTTAGGGACAACACCAACCGGGGAGATAACTAGATCTGGAATGGGAGGGGAAGCAAAGGGACCAATGATCCGACCCTTCTTAACCTCTTCTAAAACCTTACTAACCACAACATCCTCAAACTGCCTAGCCGACTTCAAATTACGCGAACACTCCACACAAACCGTACCAGAAACCGCCAACTTAAAACCATTGAGAAACCCCAAACGTATTAATTAAGCGTCCTCCTTTAAGGGGTAGACCGCTAACCAGGACAGCATCATTTCCAGTTTAATTGAGGAGGGGGCCTTGCTGAGCCCCTCTACGGGCAGGCTGTCCCCTAGACAAGCCTGGGAATTGCTGGTGGCATTCCTTGGCTGGGTGACTACCGCCACAGCGCATGCTGGAATGCAGGAATCTGCAACTGAACCCTCTGGTGCAACGCGCGCTGTTAAACGCAAAACACTTTCCCTTTCCTCCCCATGGCACCACATTTTTGGGCTGGGCAACAAATTTCCGAAAGGACTGCTGATTGTCTGCCCCCCCAACCCATTTAGCTGATTGAGTTGCCCTTGTCCAAACATCGACATCTTTGATCCCAAAATCAATGCACTGTCTTCCCTCCTGCTTTTTCCTAAATTCTTCATCATACTCCCTCCAGACTGTGCTCTTGCAATTAACCTGTAAATCCAAAATTAAATGAAAATAACACCATATGGCCCTTGCTTCCCCTGGCTGAAAATCCAAATAGCAGGCAGAGAAGACCGAAAAACCTTCCAACCATTTAGGGTAGGTTTTGTATGCCTCCTCCCCAACCCCCCTTTGGCCGCTGCTAAGGCCTTTTTTCAGGTATGACTCGAAGTCATCATAGAAAGAGATTAATAAAAGATAGATATGAATAGATGAAAGAAAGAAATGTATTGATTACAAACACTGCCAGTAAAATTCTGTCAATATCCATACTTGTATAATAACTGTACTTAAAATATAATGTTTGTTTACACCCAAGACTAAGCTATCTAAAATATATATATGCTACTTGGACCACAAACATCTGGTCGTCCATTAATATACTAGCTTAATTGTCCCCAATACAAACCTATTAAAACAATTAATAAATAACCAGAGCATGAAACTTTTATATATATTTGAAATAAATCAGATTGAAATCCTATATCTCAGACTGGGAAAAAAACCAAAGACTAATTCAATTATTCAATGGATGGTTT
>WWET01000123.1:1028587-1085871 GCA_011038615.1 Limnodynastes dumerilii | reverse complement strand
TCAGCTTCATTGTCTGAACCAGCATCTGCAAAAAGGTAAATAAACAAAGTTTTAATGATTTACTGATGGACTGCAATCTAGCTTTCCCACCGCATCGCAAAGTGATTTTGTTACAGGGCTCCTCATGTGTTGTTATAAATGTATTTTATCTTTTGGTTTCATGAACAGTCAAAGATACTGATATTATGGTATATGTCCTGTTTATGGAGCGTTCAGGGAGAATCTATAGGCAGTTGCCTGTTTCCATATCAAGTGAGTCTTTTTATATCCAGCACAGGGGTTTGGTCCATTGGCCCTTGGGTTTTGACGCATCGCGCATGGATTAGTGTGTATCAAGCTGCTGTACAGACAGTTCCTGTGTGTCCACAGTGTTTCTGTGTCGTCTTCTGAGGGAACAATGAAAGCTGTGCTTCTCTGTTTTCCTCTGAGGAAACCGTAAACACTGCTGTGTCTCTGTGCCAACTTCTGAGGAAACTGTGAATGCTGCACCGCTCTGCCAGGTGGCACAATGCTTAGAGGGTGTATTAACCGTTTAGATTCTTTTTGCTGTCTATGTGGTGGGATAACATTTAAACGGCAGATATGGCATTTGACTCCACTCGTGCAGTGGTACAAGCTTTACTTTGGTGGTATAGTTAGTGACAAAGACAAAAAACTCTGCCCTTTATGTTTGCCACATGAATTTTGCTGCTCCAATGATTTGGAGGGAACCAAAAGACCACTGCACAGACTGCTACTTTTATCTGATGAACGTCCAGGGCATCAGTGCCGTGTCAAGGCACATAGTTACATACAGTCCACCATGAAGCCTATGTCTTACTGTGAAAAAATGCTTGTGCCATGGCAAGCAAAACATATGGGCTCCAACTTCCTTCAGAATGGCACTTACATATGTGCTTTTAGACAGAGGCATAGTGGCTTTAATTTGCACTTGAAGACAAACCTGTCTCTTGCGACAATGTTAAGTACAAGACAGAGAATTGTTCTCTATTTAATGATTCCTCCAAAGTAAACATGAATCTTAGCTACCTCACAGCGACAAGTTGTCCTCCATGCCACTGACTCATGCCAGAATATGAAGAAAACACAAGAGAGCCTGAAGCTCCTTCTGAATAAGATCAAATATATAGTTGCCGACTCTGGGAGACTCCCGAAATTTGTGCAGCTCTCCCGGTATCCCGGGAGAGCCGGCAAATTTCCAGCAAGTGGCTTGAGGCTCTTTTTTTCCATGAAACCACAGCCTGAAGTCCCGCCCCCTGCCTGGCAACACTAGTTTACTAGGAAAGGGAGGGACTTGATGACACAAATTGCATCATAAAGCCCCACCCCCATCCCTATGAAACCCCGAGAGGGGTAATTAAAAGTCAGGGGTGGGGCTTAATGAGACAATTTGCATAAATCACATTGTTAAGTCCCCCCCCCCCTGCATGCATCTATGGCTTCCCTCCGGGAGATGCCTTTAAAAGTCAGCAGCCCTTATCAAATATAAAGGGCCCAATTCAAATAGCCACGATGATGGGAAAAAGTACACGCTGTGCTTTTTCCCGTCATATACGGTATGAAAAATGGGTGAATTTTTATGCGCACATCATAGTATGATGTGTCTCTGATGGTCACAGCTGGAATTGTTCCCAGTCAATCTTGAGTAAGTCAACGATGAACATGGTGGTTCAACCAGGACAGCAGGATAATGGTAACGTGGTATCACGGCAAGAACTGTCCCAGTATGCTGACCAACTACTGCTAACATACTTATAAAGGACATTTTAGAAAATAAGATCTATATCCTAATTGGTGGCTATGGGCAACACCTACCCACTTAATTTCCCATTAAGTCTAAATTGTATTGTTTAACATCCAGAAGCTCTTGGCGAAATAAAGGTAAACCAAGGACACTACTTTTTTTTACTGGAAAAATTGTGCTTAGCTACTATTTCGACATGTTGAGTAAGGTATCGTCTTTGTTAAAGTCTAATCAGCTGGAAAAATCCTCTTGTTTTCAAATAATCCCCATGCAATAAGCAAAACATCCCAATTCATTTGTTTGTGCTATAATAAATGGTTACCGTTCAACTCGTTTATATCCAAAATTACTCTGGATGATTGCAGGTATTAAAAAAGTATGTCCAGTGCAATTCAAAACCTAATAAAAATGTAGTGCAAACACGATTTACAGAAAATGAAAAAATAAATACAAGTGCTGGCAATTCATTATTTTTTGTAATTAAAAATAAATTAGTTGCCTAAGCATAGAAATTGAGATTTATATTTAAATTCTTTGCAAATAAGGTTAAGCACCTCCTATTTTAAACACCTATAGTCATTTTGCTAATGTAGATTAAAATTATAACTTAAGCAATGTTAGTAATAATGCAGCAGTCGTAGCAGAAAGATCAAAATAAATGGCTGTAGCAGGGAAATTGAAACAGTGACATTATTAAAACCATAGGGGCCGACCATCTTGGGCACCGCAGGGAAATCCAGTTTCGCACAGTTGGTCCTTTGAAACACATATTTGACATAATGAGTATGGTGGAATAAGTTTCTTACTGCTAAGAAATTTATTACAAATTGAGTCATTAATCTCCTTTATAATGCTGATGTTTATCAACTTGCTGTGTGTGCTTGTAATGTGGCCCCTTAATGTGTGTGTTATGCAATTAAACCAAAGTGATTAGACATTAAACTAAAAGTTAGACAGTGTCATAATGTTCAGGTTATTTATTCAATGTGCATACTACAGAACGTTTTACAAAAGCCTAAACAGAAGACTTTAAGCTAACACAATTCCTTTTTTTATTATCGTTTTTTTGTGTTGTATACCTAAGAATTTGTGCATTTTGTAATTTCCTAAATAATAACTTATAATAGGAGGTGGATGGTTATTTTGCAAATTGCTGTTTTGCTTTACTGGACTTTAATCTTGTTTTTTTGCTTAAACATTTCAAATTGTTGGATCCAGGGCATGGGGGCACTTGTGCCCAGAGACAAAATGCATACAATTATTTTTTCATGTTACTCTGCTATCCACAGCTCACGGGTAGTAAAAAGAATTCAATGATAAAAATAATAGTTGAGATGGCAAAAATAATATTTTCAACCCCCAAATACCCTCCAGTTTACAAGAAAAAGGTTTATCTTTCTCTAGCACACTAAGGAAAAACTCTGCAAGAGAAGTCAGCCGTATTGCTACCCGCATGTGACGTCTGAGCATACCCAGCAGAGGGCTCACAGTGGACATGTATAATGATAAGAAATCTCCATCATTTTCAAAACTGTAAAAAATGCACCCCTCAAAAGTACTTTCCCAGAACATTATCTTTCTTTAAAAAAAAAACAAAGCAATAAAAAAGAAAATGTTTGTGTTAAATGTTAGAGTTAAAAGGTCCTGAGTCATGAATTAACAAAAATACAGACAAACAAATTCCAGTTCTAGAACAGGAAGTGGAAAAAATCTATCAATCAATTCTTACATTTGAAACTATTCCAAATTTTTTATTTTTTATTACATTTCTAGAAAATTTTGCAAATGGCACCAATAGACAAATTTTTATAGACAGGTGAAAATTTAATCTTAAAGAGTAAAACACCTTCTGAAATGTAGTCCCTCAAAGACCATGACTCCCCGACAGAATGCTGTTCATTAAGTCAATCTTTAAAAAAGACACAACTCTTTTTTATTATTATTATTATTATTATTATTATTATGATTATTATTGTTGTTGTTATTATTGTTATTGAAAAAGTTTTTATTTGCATAAATGTTTGAATAAAAATTTAACTGAATCCTGCTAATAGTATTAATACTGTGAAACATTGCTATCTATTAGAAACCTTGAACATTCTTTTTTTTAAATGCATTCTAACATTAACAATCCGAAATTATTAGGCATTAATAAACATTTTTTTTAACTGCTGATTATTCCTATGATATCTTAAGATATATTGATAGACTTAACATATTAAAACATACAGAGTGCACTGAGAGATAGATGAAATTGAAAATAAGATAATTTAATGTAAAACATCAGTCTTACTTATTACCTATAATTAAATAAATCTGAATAGTAATACAAAATGGAAAGTGCAAAAGTTTTCTTCAGAGAAACACACATAAAACGAGGAGTTAAGGATTAGCACTGGGCGTGCCACTGCCATTGAACATATTGGGTTGGATCCAGATTTAAGAAGGAGCTTGAAAATAAAAGAGGAAAGTTACTCCTGGGCAAAACCATGTTGATTTCAGGGGGAGTCAAGTTAATTGTATTCTTTGCATGCAGGGATATATCTTTGAATTTCTTACTGCACACAGATACTAACCAGCATTACTATTACATTGTTATTTAGACTTGGGATCTTGAGTATTATGCCATGGACCATGTTGAAATTGTAAAATGACAACAACTCTAAGGTCAACATAACAATAACAATACAGCCAATAAGCTTCCTGCAGAGTTTAAACAATGGAGCTGATGTCACCCATTCATTGTCTTACAGAAAGAGTCTATAATTCGTCCTGTCAGTTTCATTGTCTGAGCCAGCAGCTGCAAATTAGTAAGGCAACACTGTCAGCAGAACTGCAAGTAAAAGAACTGATTTCACCATTCCTAGGGCTGTAGTCAGGGCCAGATTGAGGTCCATGTGGGTCTGAAAATTATCAAGGGTCCATGCTCTGGGGTAGAGCCAGACCTAAGTTCTTTTTACGTTTGTTGGCGTAGCGTATTTACGCAATTGTATGTTCTATGCACTCCCCTAGGCTCTCCCCTCGCTTGTACTTACTTAATTCGATTTACATTTGCCGAACCCTACCTTACCTTTTCCAAGCATAAACACAGATGCACGAAACGGATTGACGTATGTAACGGCCTAACCCGGCCCATACTGTACTATTTAAATGCCTCCCTCCGCCTACAAAGCGTATTTCCGGGGCGCGTTATGGATGACCCGCCCCTTCATTCGTATTTACTCTCAAGTTACGTACAGTCAGAATTACGTAGTGTAACATCTGCCACGCGCATGCACATTAGATTCACATTGGCGATAAATATGCTAGCATACGTAGCTCAGGATCTGGCCCTATATGTCCATGACATTCATCCTTATGCTCTGCAGTGAAAGGTCTGGAGATTGCAGTGTGTGGGGGCCTATTTCCTTATGGAGGCTTGGGTCTGTAGTCCCATTAGCCCCATCGTTAATCCGGCACTGGCTGTAGTAACTGTATGAAAGGGAAAAGATCACACAGAGAAAGCCTCATGTGTCTCTCTATTTACACTCTCTCCATTTTATGAGTTGTGCCTTTTGTAAGCCTGGGCAGATTGCCTCAAACACTGGTTTTCCTGTACATCCAGTACTCAATTATTGATAGAAATACAATGATGGGGTTACAAAACAACAGGAAATTCAAAGAGAGATCAAGATCAAACGTGACCTAATCCCTGCCCTTCCGCTATATAGGTCAAGATTCAGCACAAGACATAAGCACTTACTAGTGCAATTTAAACGACATGCTTTCTACAATTAGACAGTTTAATTGCCTTGAATTAGTTTTATGAGATACACTTCAGTAATTCCTATCTTATTACCCATGTGTGGAGCTGGGAGGGCTTTTAATGGCAGCTCAGTTATTATCCAGAGTGCTAGAAAGGGTTAGCAACGAAACTGTGAGAGCATTAAAAAAAGATCACTGTGGAAACGCCTGCCATTGGAACTCTGACCCTGCAGAATAGCGCAGTCTGTATGCTGATCAGTACAGGGGGAGGAGTGAGTCCTCATTGGAAAGGATTGCTCTGTCTACATTTCTGATAAGTTGCAAGAGATATTTCATCACCGCTGGACACGTGAGGGAAGAAGATGGTTTGTTCAGAGTTCTACTGATGCAAATATTTCACAAGTTACAAAAAAATCTTATATATTTCTTGCTTTTTGCTTGTTTTTTTGCTTGTCTTGTTGCTTATCTTATCAAGTACTTTGTGTGCTTAGTAAGATGACTATAGTTTATGTAGGAAAGCAAAGGAGATTGTACTGCACTGAACTTTGCTAAATATATCACATATTCTCACAAAATGGCAGGATTAGGGTGCAGCAAAGAACTTATCTCCCAGAGAATTAAGACAAAACCAAAACAGAAAGATATCCAAAATGAATTAGCCTATATGTATGCCAGAAAGATGGATAAAGATAAGGAAGATTAAAGGGGCACACCTAGAATATAAATCAGAGCCAGATACAAAGGAAAAGTGGTCTAATCACTAATAAAAACACATTTGAATAAATATAGAATATATATAAACATATAGGCGAAATATTATGTATAAGAACACAGTTAGAAAGTTGCACACATAGAATTATATATATAGTTATTTACTATAGAAAATTAAATTGATTACATCAAAAAGCAACAGTTACCTGCATAACATATACAGTATATCAATTCAAAATATCAGATGAGGCAAGATATAGGCATGGGATATAGGGAAACAAAAGGCACAAATGTCCAACCCATGGGATGCAATCTACCTCACAAAAAATGGGAACTATCCCTATTAGCACTAGCGTCCTCACGGGGGCGCTTCACCCTATTGGGCTTATCTGTCCCTCCCTAGTCTATAAATACAAAAAATACAAGTCTCCAAATTAGTAGCAGTTTCCTGTTTAGCCAAATTAGACAGCAGTTTAGATTAGCCGGGGATGGTGGGGGGGAGGCAGGGAGAGGCAACGTCCGTGTTCTTAAGAAGGAAACTATGCACGGTAAGATAAGGTAGCCCTATGGTACTCATAGGTGCCATAAGGTACTGGTTAGGGTCCGCACCAGTGAGTTAGCTGCAGTTCTGTCCGCACCTAGCTCACGCTTAGGTGAGAATATGGTCCATGGTCTTCAGGGTCAGCTCACACCTCACAGGCTATAATGTTACCCAGAAAGCCAATGTGCCGCAAGGAGCAGGAGAAGCCAGTTATCTGCTAAAAGAAAGAAGAGCAAGAAACAGCAAGAAATAAGTGGAAACACCGGTGTCAGGTATGGAAATACAAAGGAGTTGGGCCATGAGTAAGGGGGCTTGGAGAGGTGGAGTAAGTGTCGGGGTGGTGGGTGGTGACTGGAAGGATGAAGTAAGTGCAGTGGAGAGATGGTAAAGAAGGTCTGAAGAGAGGTGTGGGGATAAAGAGACAGAGGTGGCGTGAGATGTATATTATATTTGGTAACTCGTAATAAAGCTTTGAAAGCTCTATAGACTATAGAAGTCCAGTTACAAGAGTATTTTTTATTATAGTTGGATGACACTTAAGGGCTTTACTTATTAATAAAGACAGACGCAAACAAAAATGCTGTTTTCTTTGTATTTTGTCCCATAAACAATAAAAACACCCCAAAAATAACCCCAGCCCAGTTAATATATTCTTTGGACCTAACTAATAAAATTATTGGATTGTTCTGTATTTCTTTTGTTTAAATAGGTCTTAGAAAATGATAGAAACACTAATGTTACATTGTTATGATAGAGCGGGGGAATCACTGGATTTTATCTAATAATAGTCACGTATTCTCAAGATAAAACCTGTTCTAGAAATAGCATCAAGAGTTATACAGGTCATAGGTCCTTACATTAAACACTCATGCATTTGCATACTATACCCAAGCAATGGATACAAGTAGGGACGCAGGGACACAATATCCCTGCCCCGCTAGCCACTCCCCTCACGCTAACAGACTTACCTTAAGTCTTGCAAATCCTTTAAACTTACAAAATTTGTGGTTGAAAAGTCTGGGTCGGTACTTAGAAAGAGGCCTGTCTGTGCTGTACATTGTAACGAGAAGTCACAGCCACTTACTGTCTAAACCCGGCCCCATTGTCAGAACCTGAAAGTGCCATTCCTCGTATGTCTGCATATGTTCCAATGTTTCTGATTGGATAACACAGGCGCCTGTACGAAGATCATCTATAACCCGATCCAGAGGAAATATTGAGCCATGATATAGAAGTCTCTATTTTTTTTTTATATTTTTCCACAAAATATACATTTATTTTATGCAATAACTAAAATCATTTTTTGTTTATATATATATATATATTTTTTTTTTTATAAGATCAAAGCATTCTATATATATTTTTTTTTTTTATAAGATCAAAGCATTCTGATCAATAAGCTTTTTGTCTCCAGATATTAAAGTTAGTATAGTTGTTATCTTTCAAATACTAATATATGTTCATGGCATCAAAAATGATGGCAATAAACTTCTATGGAATTTAGTTCAGGTATAGGCAAGCTGTGGCACTCCGGGTGTTGTGAAGTATGCACTCATAGCATTGCTATAGCTGAGACCTGGCAAAGCATGACGGGACTTATGGTTTGTAAAGTTCTGCAGGTTGCAAATATCTGATTTAGATAAAAAAATAATAATCACCATCTAAATGGGGGAATAAATAACAAAAGAAGGGCAAATGGCAACTAGGCACCTGCCTAGGGCCTGGGGAGCTTCAGGGGCCTGTGGCTGCCCGTGTGGTCTTATCAGACGAGAGCTGTCATTCCCGACATGCAGGCTCATCAGTATTGTCTGCGTCTGCATGTGTGAAATGTGGTAGCTCAAGCAGTCACATCAGTATAGTCGTCAGCTTCTCCTCTCACTGCTTCTCCCTCTGGCTATCAGCAGCATCAACTTGGGGGGCCCCAAACCAGCATCTTGCCTAGGGCCCCATGAGTTTTAAATCCGGCTCTGGCAAATGGTATAACAAGTTGCTGACAGGAACGAAGACCCTCAGAAACCTCTCAGTCTAGAGACTGAAATGATGCTAAACTTCATGGCTCAGATCTCTTCACTCCTAATGCAAACCATTCCACCTCTCAGTGTGTAATTACTATGCACTCCCCTAGGCACTCCACTCGGTCGTACGTAACTGCGGTCGGGCTGTAATGGCTGCAAGTACTTATGCGCCTCAGCACACTCATACTTTACGATTTAAATGCCTCACCCCGCCTCCGAAGCGTAATTACGAGTGTCGCATGGCTGCCCCCCCCCTTCGTCCGTAGTTACACTGATGAGTACGTTCAGAGTACGCAGAACATTGGGGTAGATCCAGAACTACGTGTGTGCGTACGTATTTTCGCGGTGCGTATTTTCGTACACGTAAGCTCGCTACACTCCCCTCGGCACACCCCTTGCACAGACGTATTTTCTCAAATTACGCGACCCAAACCCTACCTTAGCTTTTCCTAACGTAACAGCATACGTCCGCTAACGGACGTACTGACTACGCGAACGTACGCAGCTTAGCACGCCCATACTGTACACTTTAAATACCACCCCCCGCCTACTTCACGTAAAACGCACATATTGTTCACTAACGTAAATTTGGCATGCCCACACGTAAGTATTTACGTTTGAAATACATGAATCACCCATACGTTCTAAAATACGTTACGTGAATGTGCGTATTTTCCGTGGTGCGCATGCGCAGTGCGTACAAATCTGCGAATTTACGTCTCCGCCACACGTAAATTCGCGGAAATGCGTAGTTCTGGATCTGCCCCATTGTGTTTATAGTTTATGCAGCAATTTTACATTTGTAAAAGCTCAGTATTAAAGAAGTCTTTGTATAAGACCCATGGACCCTGCTGCACATCACAAGTGTAAACTCTCAGGGTTGTCATGGCAAAAAGTATAAACATAATTGTTAAAATAAATCTTTTTGTAATAGTTTTTTTCTATAGATATATATTTGAAGAGGTGAGTATATAAAGGTGTTATGGCAACATGGTGGCTCAGTGGGTAGCATTGTATCTCACAGTGCTGAGGTCATGAGTTCAGTTCCCAGACTAGGCCTTATCAGTACGGAGTTTGTATGTTCTCCCCGTGTCTGCGTGGGTTTCCTCCCACACGCCAAAAATATGCTGTTAAGCTAATTGGCTGCCGATTAAGTTAACCGTAATGTGTTTTTTGGATTCCTGTGTTAAGGACATTAGTCTGTAGCTCCTATACGGCAGGGACTGATGTGACTGTCTAATGTTCTCTGTAAAGTGCTGTGGATGATTTGTGGTGCTATATAAATAAGCGTTAATAATAATAATAATTATGTTATGTTTAGAAGAAACATAAATATTTTCAGTTAAAATAAATTATTAAAACTATATTAGTAATATCACTATTAAAATGATTAAAAATAGATGTAGACCTCCGATGTATATGTGTATTTGTGTATATATGTAGTGTGTGTGTATATGCATATATATTTTATTTTATTTTTATTTATTTTTTTTAATATTGGTCATATAAAATTTATAACTTTTAGAGAAAAACACATATCTCAAATGAATCCTAACATTGATGAATTGCTTAATTAAATGTCCAAGAGATGTTATACTTGATTAATGTCATCATATTAATCAGAAATCATAAATTATAATTGGGTGAATTGGGTATAATTGAGCACTTTAAAAATCACGGTTCAATTCCTCAAAATGTATAGGAACGTATCGTGTTATTTCATGTCATATGATATGATAAGTACATCTAAACCAAGAGCAAAACACGGAGCGCTTTGATCTGGGCCACTGCCACCAGTCTTCTGCCCATCAGTGGATTAATGCACAGGCTTAAAAGCGAGCCTTCGCTGCGCATTGTGAATCATTCCTGTAGGCCCACGGTGTACGTCACATAGGTTTTTAGGCCCGCATTCAGAGTACCAGACATATAACATATACGTTCGGTGCTTAGCGATTTTTACTACTGCGCAGGCGTAGTCATTTTTTAACGTAATCTTTTTCTTACATAGATTGGGTAAACGCGTGCGCAGTAGTAAAAGTCGCTAAACACCGGACCTATATGTTATACGTCTGGTACTCTGAATGCGGGCCTTAGTGCCATGTCCCAGACCCCACAATTTTTGGTGGCAGCCCTGGGGTGGGTGGTACTCGCATTGCATCCTCCAGTCTACCTGGTGCATGCAGAGTGCAGTTACTAGCTCACATCCACTGTGTGCATGTGCAGGCACCTGTTAGTGGCTGGCACCTTAAAAGACTGAGGGCCGGATCCAGAATTAAGTAAGCCGCCCACTGTAGAAGCTAATTCTGTATATGCAAAGATAGTTTACTGTGCTCGCACACACAACACTTCTATACCATGGACCCTACCTTATGCACCTGCCTAATATGAAACGGGGCTGGTGTGAGATGAAGGATTGTACAAGACCTACTGTACGATAAACATACCTCTCCCTGTCCACCATACATATACACTGGATACCTGACGGGTCATCACACCTCTCTGTCATAACGGCTTATGGTGTTTAATCCAGAATCGTTTGCGGTGCGTTCCATCATGGGCGCAATGCTCAGAGTACTTACTCATTCAGAATGTATAAGTTGCATGTTTTGGATCCTGCCAACCGCTGTCCTAGGCTGTCAGCAGCTGACAGCTTCGAATTCCAAGGGTTAAGCCACCGCAGTGTAATGAAGCTAACAAAGGTGTCTGTACTGATGAAACTTGCTGAGCACAGGAGTTGGGAAAGGTGCTATATAAATAACTTGCTGAGCACAGGAGTTGGGAAAGGTGCTATATAAATAACTGGCTGAGCACAGGAGTTGGGAAAGGTAGGATCATGAGTAAAATAAAAATAAAAAAAACAGGAAAAAAAGAAGCTTCTTTACTCCAAACTACTTCCACGGATAATTACTTGTATTTAGCTTGTCACTTTTAATTGATATCTTTCTCTGTTTAACAATGTTTCATATCCAATGACATTTTAAATCCTAAGCAAATGATAAATGAATCAGAGATGACCCCTTGTGGAGGGCATGCAAAATATAACAAAAGGTTAACTCCTGTTTTCAGATTAATGATGGTTTTAGATTGTTTAAAACATACCGGTAGAATTTTCCTAATCATGCCCACATTTGCGTGCTATATACAGTATTGATCATATGAAGTAATTAGATGTAACTAAACACACTGGAATGGTAAGTGGTCAGGACGTTCAAGCATTGTTAGTTTGGAGCTTAGATGAAGTAATTGTTACTGAATAAAGGTTGAAATAAAGGGATAATCTGGATATTGTGGGAATTACGGAATCATGGTACAATGAAAATCATGACTGGGACCGGGATATCATTTATTAAGGAAGGACAGAGTAGGAAAAATTGGAGGAGGGGTATTAATGTATGTGAAGGAAGGGCTAAATGCAACTTTTATAGGGAGTATTGGAAAAAAAATGAAGGCATTTTGGGTAACCATAGAAACCCAGGGGGTTATTCTTCATAGTGGGGTGATATATAGGCCACCAGGACAAGGGGCTGTATTCACACCACACACAAGAGTGAGTTAGGTGCAGACAGATCCGCACCCGTCCTGCCCCTAAACCGCCCCCTGATTTTATTTATAGTATGGCAGTGCCTTATCTCATTACCGTGCGCAGTTTCGTTCTTAAGAAGCTAATCTAAATCCCCTCCTCCACTTCTACCTAAACACTTCCCGAGGCCGCCGCTTTCTAACTACTCGACCGCATGGAGGCAATCTACTTACCTAACTGGCACGTAGATTGCGTACATTAACTACTACTATTCTCTCCTAGTCAGGTCTGAACTGGCTGGGAAATCGATTGCTTTTACTTCAACATTGAAGATGGAAAGTGTAAATTTTACACTAACACTTTCCCTAACCCTTCCATGACCCTAACTCTCCCTTCCCCACAGCCCAACCCTAAGCCTCCCCTCCCCACACCCTAACCTTAAGACTTCCCTCCCCACAGCCTAACCCTAAAACTCCCCTTCCAGCAGCCTGACCCTCAGCCTCCCATCTCTGCAGCATAACCCTAAAACTCCCCTTCCAGCAGCCTGACCTTCAGCCTCCCATCTCTGCAGCCTATCCCTAAAACTCCCCTTCCAGCAGCCTGACCCTCAGCCTCAGCCTATCCCTAAAACTCCCCTTCCAGCAGCCTGACCCTCAGCCTCCCATCTCTGCAGCCTAACCCTAAAACTCCCATTCCAGCAGCATGACCCTCAGCCTCCCATCTCTGAAGCCTAACACTAAATCTCCCCTTCCAGCATTCTGAACCTCAGCCTCCCATCTCTGCAGCCTAACCCTATTTCAAATGAATAAATGAATGAATAAAGAATGTGATAATTGAGGAAAAAATAACTCCTATTCTGAAGACTTTATAGTTTCTCTCTTTACTAAAGAGTGTTCAAATAACTAAAAACAATAGAAAAATATGAACTCCTTTTTATTTGGGTTATAATATAGACGAGGTATCCAATATCTATATTGTATATTTATAATGAAATACCTTGTGATGCATAACTTACAGTACCAGTCAAAAGTTTGGACAAACATTCTCATTCAATGGTTGTTGTTTATTTAAATTATTTTCTACATTGTAGATTAATACTGAAGACATCAAAACAATGAAAGAACAGATATGGAATTATGTTGTCAACAAGACAGTGTTAAATCAAATTATGTTTTATATTTTACATTCCTCAGAGTCGCCCCCTTTTGATTTGATGACCGCTTTGCACACTCGGCATTCTCTCAATTAGCTTCATGAGGTCGTCTCCTGGAATGGTTTTGAAGTAACAGGTGGCCTTGTCAAGAGTCAGTCTCTGGAATTACGTGCCTTCTTAATGTGTTTGAGACCATCAGTTGTGTTGTGCAGAGGCAGGGTTAGTACACAGTGGACACCCCTATTTGACTACTGATGTAATTCATATTATGGCACGAACCACTCAACTCAGTAAAGAGAAACGACCGTCCATCATTACTGGAAGACATGAAGGTCAGTCAATACAAAAAAATTCAAGAACTTTGAATGTATCCTCAAGTGCAGTTGCAAAAACCATCAAACGCTATGATGAAACTGGCTCCCATGAGGACCGCCCCAGGCAAGGAAGACCAAGAGTTACCTCTGCTACAGAGGATAAGTGCATTAGAGTTACCAGTCTCAGAAACCAATTTTATGTGAGTCCAAAATACGTCTGAAATACGTTAAGTAGGCGGGGGTTTAGAGTCGCCCCCTTTTGATTTGATGACAGCTTTGCACAATCGGCATTCTCTCAATTAGCTTCATGAGGTCGTCTCCTGGAATGGTTTTGAAGTAACAGGTGGCCTTGTCAAGAGTCAGTCTCTGGAATTACGTGCCTTCTTAATGTGTTTGAGACCATCAGTTGTGTTGTGCAGAGGCAGGGTTAGTACACAGTGGACACCCCTATTTGACTACTGATGTAATTCATATTATGGCACGAACCACTCAACTCAGTAAAGAGAAACGACCGTCCATCATTACTGGAAGACATGAAGGTCAGTCAATACAAAAAAATTCAAGAACTTTGAATGTATCCTCAAGTGCAGTTGCAAAAACCATCAAACGCTATGATGAAACTGGCTCCCATGAGGACCGCCCCAGGCAAGGAAGACCAAGAGTTACCTCTGCTACAGAGGATAAGTGCATTAGAGTTACCAGTCTCAGAAACCAATTTTATGTGAGTCCAAAATACGTCTGAAATACGTTAAGTAGGCGGGGGTTTGTATTTAAAGTGTACAGTATGGGTGTGCTTAGCTGCATAAATTCGTGTTGGCCATACGTACGTGTGCGGATCACTGCGGTTACGTTGGCAAAAGTTAAGGTAGGGTTTGGAAAGCGTATCTTGACAAAATACGTACGTTCAAGGGGTGTCTCTAGGGGAGTGTATAGAATATACGCACACGAAAATATTCTACGCGAATAAACGTACGGCAAACGTAGTTCTGGATCTACCCCACACACCTTCAGGCTATGTAAGGCCTACTTAAACAAGAAGGAAAGTGATGGAGTGCTGCGTCAGATGACCTGGCCTCCACAATTACCCGACCTAAACCCAATTGAGATGGTTTGGGATGAGTTGGACCGTACAGTGAAGGAAAAACAGCCAACAAAAGCTCAGCACCTCTGGGAATTCCTTCAAGACTGTTGGAAAACCATTCCAGGAGACTACGTCATGAAACTGATTGAGAGAATGCCAAGAGTGTGTAAAGCTGTCATCAAAGCAACAGGGGGCTACTGAGGAATCTAACATATAAAACATATTTTGATTTGTTTAACACCTTTTTGTTCACAACATAATTCCCTATGTTTCATAGTTTTGATGTCTTCAGTATTAATCTACAATGTAGAAAATAATTTAAATAAACAAAAACCATTGAATGAGTGTGTCCAAACTTTTGACTGGTACTGTATATGTTTGGATCATGTCCAAAATGAAGGAAATTCTTGCCATCTAGATTTATATTATAATGTTAATTTGTTTATATAATATAGAAAATTTTCACCCTATCCATATTTTGAAATCTATATCTTCATTATCAAGTGATTAATTATATCTTTGTATACTGTATATTTATGTTTTGTATATTGTGCAACCAAGTAGTTAGTGTTGGGCTTTTTTCATTAGTATTTGCAGCTAGATGTATATAATATTATGATGACAGACATCCAAATCCCCCACCCAATTAACCAAAGATCACGTTTAAACACCTGTGTGGAGTTTATAAGGAGGCCACATACTTACCATTCATACTGCTTTGAGAAAGTTCCGGGAGCGGGACGAAATGTGTAATCGGAGTTCCTGCTGTTCCTCACTTGAATTAACTTTTATCCGGATCATAGATCTGATTAAATCGTTGAATCCATAGGAGTCCTTATTATTGGTTTTATCGGGACACGGAGAACACTCTTTGCACTATCTACCTCATTAAGGAGGACGCTGAAGAGCGCTATGTGAGTTTATCTACAGCTTACCCTGCCTGGCCGGATTCTGGTGCCTGGAGGATGCTATCTATATTGCGGACACAGCGGAAATCTACGAACCAAAGGATTTGCATAGAAATGGATGGGGGGAGGCATTGAGATGAGGGAAAGTGGGCGCAATTACAGACATAGGACCCTAAATATAAGCAATTAATACACATAAGGTTGGAAGTGAGTGCGGCCAGATAGGGCAAGTCAATGCAGGTCTAACTTTAGGTCCGGCCGCTGTTTGCAAGGGGAGTGACTGTTTATTCTGTGGGATGTAACCTGCTCCGACCTGCCACCTAGATGCGTAAACCTGCACCGACCTGCCACTTAGATGCGTATATTTACGATACCATCGGCAGCGGATCTCTGAATCAGGCCCTCTAATACTATTTGCAACAAATTAAATATGACTCCCCTGCAATCACCATGGTTTAGCCCAGGAGTAACTTTCCTCTCTTAATTTGTAGCTCCTTCTTAAGTCTGAATCGGGCCCCATACCTCCACTGTGTATTGTATACTGTCTGCTCTGCACATGTGGAGGAGACATCACTGCTCTGTAACTTTTAGAGGATAGCCGAGGGAATAGGAGGGCAGCTATATCACCAGGCTGTACTATAAAAATTATATATGGGGTCAGGTGCTGCCTAATTACATCCCTTTTTTTTAAATCAACATATGATTGCAGGAATCTGGGGGATACAAATGCAGAAACTGCAATAGAGACAGATTCAGTAGGAGAAACTGACAATTCAGAGAAGGCATTAGAGGTTTTTACTGGAATCAGTAGGAGAAACTGACAATTCAGAGAAGGCATTAGAGGTTTTTACTGGAAACTTTTCCTTCCAGCATTTTGTAAATGCCATTTTTCCCCCTATCTCCTCAGAGAAATACAGAGATAGAGGGGAATGAAGAAGAAAGGGAAGTCAGAGAAAGGGAGGAGAAATCATTGTGTGTCCTCTGTGTCAATACTGCAGTAGTTCCCATTCTACTTAAAAGTATGAAAACACAGAAGAGAGATTCAGAGTTCTGATTTTTCTGCATCAATATCCATGACCAATGGGTGCTGAGGGTTCCGAAATTGAAGGGTCGCCCTAACAGTCATCCGTGCATTTTCAACCTAACCACGAGCAGACATTCAGCGGCCAGAGCCTTATCTTCTCCAACTCAAGCGCACAGAAAATGGTGGAAGCAGGGAGACTGAACACCTGTACTGTACATTTTACTAAGAAGGAGCACACACTTGAAAACCCAGTCCCTCTGATGTAAGGTATCAGAAGTATCATTACTCTTAAATCTGGACAGGCTGGAATACATTTTGACCACAGATTTGACCAGATATACCTTTCTCCAAACAAGAAAAGCCTACCATACATGGTACAAAATGCCATGTACAGTGCATCCACCCACACATGAAAGGTTATAGGGACACTTTCACACAATTAAAGTGTATTTACTCACTCTTTAGTTTATATCAGGACTCCTGCTGAGAGCAATCAATGGAGGTGATGTCACCCATTCATACACACAGTGGGAGTTTGCAAGCAGTGAGTAATACAGGTTTCAACTCGGAAGCTCCCACTGTGTGTTCTGAATGAGTAATGTCAGCTCCATTGAACACACTCAGCTAAATGGTGAGTAAATAGACTTTAATGCCTTATTTAAAAGTCTATATTTATCTTTAATCTCCATGTCACGAAAGAAGGACATGGAGAGTAAAGATGTATGTGGTCACATCTGTATACATGAGCATGTGCAGAGTGAATAAGTGGCCATGATTGACTATAAACATCAAAAGTTGGGGGAAATTTACATTTCTTGATTCATCACAACTATTTAAATGATCATTCTCAGATAAGCACAGCGACAGACTAAAAAGATATTCTCATGTATAAAAAAATATCCGTACAATAGCCTATAAAAAAGTAGGTAGTGTAAGATACTGGACCGTATTCAGAGATGCGTTTTTTCAAAAGTACGCAATTATACACGTGCACATAGCAAGCCAATACACACCAGCACCCATGACACTCCCCTCTCACGGCCATGCAATCGTAGACTTACACCACCATAGAGAACCTCTAACTTTACTTGTGTACTTACATGCTTATATGTATGCCGTATGTGCGATTCTAGGTAATCGCGCCCTCAAAGACTCATTTAAATGCCTCTCCCCACCCTCTTTCACATAACTTTTCCTGTACGTATTTCAACCCTGCCCCTCCGTACATATGTCCCCAAGTGCGATTCACATGTCATAAAGCACTTAGATGCGTATATTCTACGTAACTTACGTAAATAAAGTTCAGTGTTCTCCCCAGAAAATGTTGTCAGCTGGGTGGTGTTAAATAGTAACTGGGTGGGGGCAGGGTGATATTTGCAAAAATAATACTTGACAAGGCTACAGACATCCGTTCCCACTGCGGAGATCCTCGCTGCTGCTGCACTACTGGGAACTAAGCTTTTGAGGCATCAGAATCTGCCTTTCTTGTAACTATTTGTTCTGTTGGTTGTGATCTACTGGTGGAGGCAATGAGACAGGGCCGGTGTTGGGGTGTTCAACACCCACCTGCAAACTATAAATTTGTGCCCTCCTGTCTAACTATTTAACATTTAACACTAGTAACCACCCTACATTACAGTATCAATGTGAGCGCTATAAAATACCAAACACATTCTTGTAACAACAATAAAACAGAGCAATACTATCTCTACTATACAATACAAATAGCTTCCTAGTCTCTACTATACAATACAAACAGCTTCCTAGTCTCTACTATACAATACAAACAGCTTCCTAGGGCCTGATCCAGAACTACGCCCGCCGTACAAGCTACGGCGGACGTAAGATCGGCTGTAAACGATCAGGCATCCGTAGGAACAGCGTAGTGATGCTGGAGGGGGCGTCCCCCAGCATTACTACGTTAAGGTTAGTGAAGGTGGGTGGGGGAAGTTAGTTTAATGAGGGAGGGATGGCTTAGCTTACTAACGCTCCTGTGCGAGCGTATTTTCCAGTGCTTAGGCCGCCTGAAGTTAGGGTAGGCTTCATCCGGCGTAAGCAAGGGAAAATATGGCCGCACAGGGGGAGTGTCGGGCAGAGAGCACGCCGATACACTGTGCTTTAGTAAGCACAGAGCATCGGCGTAGTTCTGAATCAGGCCCCTAGTCTCTACTATGCAATACAAACAGCTTACTAGTCTCTACTATGCAATACAAACAGCTTCCTAGTCTCTACTATACAATACAAACAGCTTCCTAGTCTCTGCTATACAATTCCCACTGCATCCAAGTGACTGCCATACAATACTAACCAGTGGTGGAAGTGTAAATTTAGAAGTGGTGGTATAGACATGTAGAAGTGGTGGTTTAAAAATATATAAATAACAGAAGTGAATGGAGATTTATAACTTTTTTATTATACCAATGGGAGAAATGATGGTATGTCATACCCCCCCGTATACCCCCTCACTTCCAGCCCTGATACTAACTTCATCCTAGTGACCACCATACAACCCACACTACATCCTAGAGACTGCAGAACAATACAGACTAGATCTTAGGGCCATACCATACAGACATTATCGTAGTGACCCCAACCTATCTTTTTAAAACATCTCATATAATGGCTTTACTCCTTTGTGTGTGAATGACGCTGATGTGACCTTAGGTCATGCCAATGACACAATCACACTGAAGGAAGCTGCAGGTACTGTATGAGTCTCAGCGGACAGGGGTCGTCCTCTGATGGGATGTACAGACTTTCTGCTGCTTCTGATAGGCAACGGTGCAGTAGTGCCAGAAAGCCTTTACAGCCCAGTGCAGGACAGCAGGGACTGAAAGCTGGAGATCATAATCTGCGTGCTGGTCAGGTCTGGCCAGGTGGTGAGATAAAATAGCCGGGTGGAGCACCCGGCTAAAAGGCCCTGGGGAGAACACTGAAGTTACTATGCATGCGCAGTTAAAACGTACCCATAAATACGCACATGACTGCACGTGAAAATGGATCTGTGAATACGGCCCTATGTCACGAAAGAAGCACATGGAGTGTAAAGGTGTATGTGGTCACATCTGTATGCATGAGCATGTACAGAGTGAATAAATGGCCATGATTGAGTAGAAACACATCAAAAGTTGGGGGAAATTTACATTTCTTGATTCATCCCAACTCTTTATATGCTGGTTCTTAGGTAAGCACTGCGACAGACTAAACATATATTCTCATGTATAAAAAAATATCCGTACATAAAAATCCTATAAAAATGTAGGTAATGTAAGATATTGTGTGCTGTACTGTACTTAACTTCACATTAATACGTTATTCCATATTCCAAACACAGATTCTTCTCAAAGGCACCTTCATCAGAGGATAAGGTATCAGGTGACCACCTACGCCTAAAACAAAAAAAGTCAATATTATGACTGTAGTAAACTCAATATCTATCTAACATATGCTAAAAGCAAAAAATAAAACGAAAAAGGAGTTATGTTTGAGTTTTTGTATCCTAACAGCTCTGGGAATAAGGACATTTTTAATAGAAAACACTAACATGTGAGGTTGGTCTCAGTGAGACTCTGTCCGACCTAAATGTCACCCTTTGTAGTATCAACATCAAATGATGTTACTTGGACCCCTGCTTGCTCGCTGTCTGTTGCAATAATCAAAGGCTTAGTTTATTGTAAAGTTATATTGTACAGTCAGCAGTCAGTCAGCATGGTCACTGTCACCTTGGAAGGGGAATAGGAAGTACACCACTAAATCAAGGCACCAGATCATTCTTATCAAAAACAAAGTCAGCATTTCCTAAAGCCTTTTACCTTGTAACACATGGGGCCAGATTTACTAAGCTGCAGGAATGGATAAGTGGGCATGTTGCCCATAGCAACCAATCATATGTTAGCTGATATGTTCTAGTATGTAATAGGAAAGTGAGAGCTAGAATCTGATTGGTTGCTATGGGCAACATCTCCACTTTTCCTATCCAGCAGCTTTTTAAATCTAGCCCATAGACTTAAAGGAGCCTGCAAACATAATGGAGTTGATTGAGAGTTGAGCATATGCCTCATGACGTGGTAACTATTGCAGTTTTCTTTGTGCTGGATGGTCCAGTCTGCGCATGCTCACAGCTTTGACAACCCAGTTGTCAACCTCCACATCTGCACATAGGATCCTTTTACAAACATGCACAGAATAGCCATCCATCGCTGGAAAAAATTAGACTGCTGTTCTGCAGCCATCCTATCTGTCCCACTATTAGGACCTTGTTCCCCCCTCTCCACCCTTTCCCACTCACTCCCCTGGTTACATCAGATGTTTTTTTTTATTGAAAATCTAATGCCATATGATTTGTGTAAAAGTGTGTGGAAAACAAGGAGGAAGACACTTTTGGTGCTGTTGTACAACAGGTCTTTACTCTGATAAGCAACTGCACAAACTGCAGCAAACAGGAAGTGGCACAAACCAACATGACATCACATCCTGTGCTGTGTGTAACAGGCATGCCTTTACTATTTGTACCTGCACTACTGTAAATACTACAGGTGCTGGTCAGGCTTTCAAAATTATGCCTGTCTTTAATTATAGTGCACATAACAAACAAAACTTCCAAACATTGTTGCACAAGAACTTTTCCTATGGCATTCATACAGGTATTGTGCAAGACACAGAACTCCTGGAACTGGAACCTTAGCCAAAGGTAAGATAGCTGGGTCACAGTAGCCAGGCATTCATATGTTCCACAAGTTAACCACCACTTCCAATGACCAGGACTTACGTACCCATAAAACCATGGGAGCACAGGATAGGTTTGCATAGACAGAAAACCTCTAAACGGCACTTTGGAAACTTAACCCAGCCCAGCTGTTAAAGGTCTCAATCCTCTAGGACTGTATGGGTTTGGCATTTTTTCTTATGTTAATTTGGATGTAGTCACATGTGTGGGATGAGGAGGTGCAGCTGCGATATAGACCAGAGACATAGACCTGTCACAGCTGCCCACCCTGCAACCATAGAGGACCCAGCCGAGGCTGCTGGCAGCTGAGACAATGCTCAGCACTTAGTCAATGAGTGCTGAATGCTGTTTATAAATACATTGCAAGCAACTGCGCCATTATCTGATCTCTGCAGGAAGCCAGCACCTGCTAAAAAGAAAATAAACTAAATTTGTATGATTTACTAAATGGCTGCAGTCTAGCTTTCCCACCATGTTGTGAAATGAGCATCTTAGATAGGAAAGCTGTACTTAAGCCCCACTTTACTTCCACCCCTGGCACAGAACGAATATAGCTCCAGTAATGTGTTGGAACTTCGCAGAAACTATGTGGAATTTCTGGTTTCGGACTATAATTATCATTAACTGAGAATGGAAATGAGAAAGCTTCAGATATATTTTCGAAAACTATAATTTGTTTTCTATTTTACCTCTGACCATCTGTGACATGTCGATTCAACTGTAAGTAACATTTATGTCAAACGTCCAGTTAATAGATCACAACACTCGCCTAGGGACATATGACTTGAATACGTTTCTAAAGTACATACAGCTATTGCTATTCTGCTTTCTTGTTTTGGTTCTGAAAAATACCAGTTTCCGGTCAGCTAAGCACGGAATTAACATGCTGCTATACCCCAGTTGTTCAATTGTATTGCTTATCACGCTCAATGTTTTCAAATATTTACTCTTCAAGATCGCGTGAGGCAAATTTCTAAGTTGTCCAACAAGCAACAAAAGGTTGACATGAGGAACTCGGTGACAATTCAGTGTCACATCATAAAACACATTACCGAGAGGCTTTAATAAAGTGAAGGCTTTTGAGACATATCATGCACTTAAGCTTTCAAGCAGGTCTAGACATTTGATCAAATTAGACCCTGAATGGCCTATTCTTTTCATCACACGGAGATGTACATATTATCATGTGATCAGAACTGTCTGTTCATGCAGCTAGCTAAATGCATTTCCATAGACTGGAACATTTGAATTTAATGGATGTCAAAAACACTAATTTACTAAATATTGACAATGCCGAACCTGACATTTCTGAAAATGGAATAAAAGAATGACTATAATGAAAATAATTTTAATATTTTTTTTTTGACTCACCAAAAAAAAAGACAAAAGAGGTGGGAAAAAAGATTTTTGCAGAACATTTTGCTTAAAATCCTCTTTAACTATTTCAGTATGGTCACAATTTTTTTTTATGTATTAAATGTGACATACTGTACTGTGCTATGTATTGATTGCCTGTCAAGCAAAAAGCATTGGTTAGGACAGTATGATGAACATCAGTGGTGGAACTACCATTGGTGCAGGGGATACAGGCTTAAATCAGCCTTGCACCGGTGCCAAGGCTGATACAAGGGCCCACAGCCGTTATCACCGCACCACCAAAGCTCCTCACTCGGTTACCTAGGATATCATCAGGGCCGAAGCATATTTTTTGCACCTGGGCCCACAACTCGCTAGTTCCGCCTTCATACTTATTTGAGTCGGTAACTGACTTCTGCTAACTGCCCTTCTGGGGTGGGAATTTTAATGAATCCAGAATATACAACAGCCCAGAAAAAAGGTGAAGGGGGTAGGGATGGCAAAAAGCTGCAAGGGTACAAGACTTCAGAAAAGGTGTGAAAAAATGTCTAGAAGATCTAGAAATAGTTGCATATAGATCAAAATTTTTGGTATATAGAAATACTGAAGCAGAGCAAAAAGCAGTCTAAAATAGATGTTATACAAGCACAAGAGAAGTTCAGCCAATGCCGTCCATAAGTTTAACCCAAAGTTATATTAGAATATAAAACAACAGAATTGTTGTGATTGGCTCAAAGAAAACTTGAGCTGCCTTTAATCATTTAAGCTGGATAATGGTATAATCTATGATCGTTCATTAAGAACAAAAGAAGATCATTTCAGTGCAGTAACTTGTTGAATGGGTTTGGAGACTCTGAAGTCATTTATTTTAATACAGCCTATTTTAAATTAGCACTTGGTTATATGTCAGGAGCCTCGCAGTATTTGTATTTTAACTCCATAGAACTATACATAGGGGTAGATCTGGACCTAAGTTCTTGTTACGTTAGAACGCGTAGCGTATTTCCGCTATCGTATTTTCTACACACTCCCCTCGCTCATACGTACTTCGGCCGTTTTACACTTCCCAAATCCTACCTTAACTTTTCACAGCGTAACTACTGACGCACGTCATGGATTCACGCACGTAACGGCCAAACCCGGCCCAGACTGTACGATTTAAATGCCTCACCCCGCCTCCAAACGTAACTATGGGTGTTATAGTTCATAGTTACGCTGATAATATGTATGTTAGGAGTTACGCGGTGTTGCATATGCCGCGCTCATGCGCAGTAAATACTAATGGGCGATTTTACGTCAGCGGCTACCTGCGTAGGTTAGGATCTAGCCCATAGTGACTGTCTAGGACTATGGTCCTGATCCAGGCTTTTGAAAATTGTGCATTTTTTATATAGAATACGCCTACTTTTTGCTATTGCGCATGCACACGTATGTGCCTTGTTATCTGCACTGATCTGTATCCACCAGATCCAGGCTTTTTACATCAACACATTTCCAACAATGGGTCGAGTGCGAGCACCAGGGGTAGAGGTTAAGTATTTAAATAATACAGTATTGATGTGCTCTGCGTCCTCGACTGTATCAAGCGGATTATGTTAAACAGATACAGTGCTGTGAATCCCAAACTGACGCTTATAACTACAGTATGGGAGGAGGTTGATAGTCAGTCAATGATGTAAGAACGTCTAGAAAGAGTCTATAATGTCCCATATGTGGGAGGCTGATTACACATGTTGGGACCCTATTAGGTAGCAACTCCTGGGACCTCAACAAAGGGTGTCATGGGGTCCATGTTACTTTCTCAGATGCCCCTATAGACGCCACAGTTTGGTTTTCAAATGGAGATCCACATGTAGAAAACAGCTACATCCTTCATGTGTGCATGAACACGCTAGACGGCAGGGTGGCATATGCTTAAAGCAGTTCAGCATGGTGGAAGGGGGTAAGTTCCTCATTTACGCCTTGGCACCATTTCCCATGGGTCCAGTGCGTAAATGTCAAGGTAGGGTCCAGCTGACAGAAAGCTTTAAGTAGAGTAGCCTCCCCTTGCAATTATGGTACATAGGATCGCACAGTGACCCACTCACATAACTATTCATTCAGGGAAATAAAAGATTGCAGCATAATTTATTATTCAAACCTTGGAAATGTGTCCAAATGTAAATGGACAAATCAACTATAGTACACAAAACAGACAAATAGAGAAAGTGTATAAAATACCCACATACAATTATCCACCACATTCCCTGCTGTCACCTTTTGTCTTTCTGTTCTACTCTTTGGGGTATAACAGGCAGGAGTATTAGTTTATTAATTAGCCTCCTCCAGCCTCCAGATTTTACAAAAACATAGCAAGTTCTATAAAAAGGTTGTTTACTTGTGTATCTTAATTATATGTTACATGGTTTCATTGGTTTGCTTATGAACGGTGATGTAAATAGTATAAAACCAAACAACAAAGAAGCTGGAAAAGTTTTTCACTTTAACTTGTGCAATATCATAATAACATCATTGTAAAAATATATGAAAAAGTAAAAGAATATTTATTTGCTTGTATACTTAAAGTAGGATCTTCAGCAGCACTTTACAACATGTCGATTCAACTGTAAATAACATTTATGTCAGGCATGCGGTTATTAGATCACAACACTAGCCCAGGGACATATAACGTGAATATGTTGTTAAAAGTATATTCATATCTTTCCCAGCTCCTTCTTTATACCAGTTTCCGGTCAGCTAAGCATAGAATTAATGTGCAGAGTGCCTACTATTACCATGGTTCCAAAAGACTTGTATTGCTTATCACGCTACAGCGTTGCGTGAGACAGGCCGGACAGCAAGTCAGAATTAAACAGCATCTAAGGTCAACGCTGTGTTACAGTACAGAAAATAAATCCTAGGGGCATTAATAGGGTGAAGGCATTTTAAATATGCTGTATTAAGCACTTAAGGGGCCAGATTTACTAAGCTGTGGATTTGGAAAAGTGGAGATGTTGCCCATTTTAACCAATCAGATTCTAACTGACATTCTCTAGAATGTAATAGGAAAGTGAGAGCTAGAATCTGATTGGTTGCTTTAGGCAACATCTCCACCTTTCCAACCTGCAGCTTAGTAAATGTGTCCCAAGGTCTCAGGTAGGTCTAAGCCTTTCTTCTATTACACATTCTGGTCTGGTACCACCCAGTCATATACTGATTGTTACAATAGTAAAGTGCCATGTAAAGTGAGGACGCTATATTACAACCGGTTAATAAATAAATAAATAAAATAAAAATTCTAAGTATAGAAATTGTAAAATAAATAAATAAAAAATGTACAATTTTTTTTTTTTAAAGTTAAAGTTTTTAGATTTTTTTTTATAAATACCTATTTTATACAAATCTAAATCTAAATATTTTTTTTCTGTTTGTGCCTCAACTTTATTAATTATTGATTATCCAAAGATTATGAATATTTTTAGTTTTTTTAAAAGAAAGTCAAGCTTTTCTTCTAGGACTGGATCCACTGTTCTGAACGCTAGTCCACCTACTCACACAAAGGACATGTGTGCAGTGTGAAGGGCGTAGATGTTACATGTTTTACTTAGTTCCGTACTATAGAAATTGAGGAGAAAATGGCCGCACTTCCCTACTGCCCGCCAAGGTGGCCGGGGAGACATTTAAATTGTACAGTGTGGGCTCATCCGCTGGTGCGACTTAAGACAGCCTTATGGAAGTGTAAGTCCCATAATCTCTGCGCGAGAGAGGGGAGTAACACATGTTGTTCACCCTCCTCTTCCGTTCGGGTGGAGAAACTCCCAAACGCACATTGGTGCCCTTATATTAAGCTTGACTATAATAAATGGCATTCCGTCATTGACTTTCTGTCAGAGGGGGTCATGTTATTTGAGGGGCTATACCTCTGGAAGTGTTTTATGCATTAAGATGATATTTTCACTCATCCATAGAGAATCGTCTCTTGGTGTTGCATGCCAAATTTTATAGCAAAATAATAAAAAATGACAAAACTAGAATAGTTTAAAGTGTGAAATGCTGCAGTGTTTTTCTACTTCCTGTTTGGAAAGTCTAAATGTTATTGTCAGAGTTTTGGGAAGGCAAAACCCGGTGTACAGAACGGCTATTCACTTCATTTTTTTTTATTAGGAAGAGAATGTATTGAGCAGGGAGATTTGAATGCCGTGGCATGCTACAAATATACTGCAGCAGTGGGACGAAGCTCTGTGACTGAGGCTGGTGGGATTACCACCAGAGTGTACACCCAGGGCCTAGGCCTTGCTTCAAATGCCCTAGGCAGGGTTACCACCCATCCGGGATTACTCCAGATAGCCCAGACTGAGTTAGTCAAGTGCAGTGGTGTCGTACAGGCCTGAATAGCTGCAATTGTTTCCTGGCAATGTCAGTAATGTGATCGGAACAGGCCCATGGTGTCCTCCAAGTCTCAATAAAAGTAATCCAAAAATAAGTATAGGTTATAGTAAAAAGGTTAATTCAGCCATTCAGTAACTTGAACACACACAGCAATGGCCATCAACATCTCTTCAAAAGACAGACGACTTCTTTTCTGTTTCCTTGTAAATAGCATTCCTTTCCAGTTATGTTGCCTCAGCTGTAACTGGCCATATACATCGTGAATAGTCAGCACATATTCGGAAATGCCACAGGGGAATAATATCTACTGAAAATGTTTGTTGTAAACTGCCTGGAGCTATGGCTCTTTAGCAACGATGCTTTTCTGTTTCTCCGGCAGAATGAAGAAATATCATTCTTGTAAAAGTCACATGCATTAATTTTGTGTACATAAGTACTGGCTGTTTATTTAGCAATATAGAAACTTCCCCCAGTTAAAAATACTGGATACACTTGTCTATATCTGTAACACTACAGAAAATCTACCTGTTTTCCCAAGAGCTAGATGACTGACATCAGACACATCACTCGGTGATTGAAGTTATTTGTTTCCTCTATGAATTCGGACTAAATCCAGGGAAACCTTATAAATAGTAGAGAGCTTGTTGTCCTGGGGTTTAGCTGGAAAAAAATGTTTGAATGTTTGATATCGGGCCATTGTTTTCCTGAATTACCCATATACAGCAGTTGCTTACCGCTATATCTTTATTCTTTTATAAAAGATTCTTCGTTAAACTTTCTCAAAAAATGAAACCTGCAATTTAAAAAAACAAACAAATATTTCTACAGTGTAGCAAAAATAACGAGTGATATTTAGTGGGACTTTCACAATTTTTATTTACTTTCCCAAGACCGTTCAGATTCTTGGTCTTAACAGTTTTAGAGTTAGGATCAAAACAGAGAAGCCTTGTAAGTGGCTGGTGGCGTGTCTGGGATAGCAGCTGACAGGGGGCGCTGTCTCAGAGTGGCTGTTTTGGAAACTTTTTGAATTGAGTAACCTCCGTTTTGTGAGATTCTTGAATATGAGTTCAAAAACGTTCATCCTCCCCCATTCATGAGATTCCACATATATTTATCTTGATGGCGTTGAACACCTTATCAAGCGTTCTCCCACTGAGCGATGCGGATCACAGCATTCAGAAGTAGAGGATGGAGCCATGATGTAGCAATTAGCATTAAATCAGATCATCAAGCCTCACTATTTAACAATAGAGGCTTGCTGATGTATTCGTTCGTATCATCAAGTCCTTCTCTCTGAGTCACATGCCCGAGACTTGCCCGCTCTTCATTGAAAGAAAATTATTTAGAATTTTGAGAGTATCCCAGACATGTAGGGCCAGTGCTTGGTTTCTGGGCTCCACATACAAAGTTTGGGCTTTCTGAGGCCATTAGAGGGGGAGGGAGTCTCTACAGCCCAGCTGGCTCCAGTTACAATGGCGTTTTCATATTTTTTTTATTTTTCCTCCAAAGCAGCCACAGCCAGTTGCATAGTATCTGTCTGATCCTAGTACTATGCTGCAGGCCCTGCTGAGCTCAAGGTCTTGTGAGAATAATGATCTCATCAATCTCATAAGACAAACAACATTTCCTGGCTTTTATAGAGTGTGGAGGGTTGGAGCATGGAGAAGCTGCCTGCTGAGAATTATTAAACTGGAGACACCGCTGTATTTACTTTTATTACCGGGCACAATAACTGTGGGATATTGAATAAACCACAGTAGTTTTACCCAGTATTAAAAATGACATACAGTAGTTTCCCATATTTTTTATTCTAATTATCTAATTGCATTCTAATTATCATTATAAATAAGGGAAAAATAATTGTATGTACTTTTTAATACTAAGGGTAAAACTACTACTAGTTTCGTTGATTATTAATATCCCAAAATATTTGTGTCCAGTTTTAGAAAAGATTAGTGTCACTATAAATAATAGTGATGGGGGGAGCTGCGTATTTTGTCAGTACCAGGCCCCACAATTTCTGATGGAAAACCTCCTCTGTAGTATAGAACTAGGGCCAGATCCAGACTTTCTAAAGACTTGGCACATATGAAAAGCATCTGATTACGCAAGGAAGAGGGGAGTGCATGCCCCTGTGACACCCCTCTTTCAGAAGGAATTCTGGACACTTACATGTCCAGAATCCTTCCTTAACTTCTTTACTGATCACCACATCTCACGCCCGTATCCAGGACTTCTTCCGTGCTGCACCTCTGCACTGGAATGACCTCCTTTCTTCAGTCAGACTCTCCGCCACATTGCAGGTCTCCAAGCGTTCACTCAAAACGCACCTGTTCAGGCTAGCCTACCCCTCCTCCCTTAACATCCTCACTGCATTCTTCATCTATCCCTTCTCTTCCTTCCCCCTCTCCTCCACTCACACCAGCAGTCCACTTCCTTCCCCCTCCTTATGTCTTCTGTAAGTTCTTCCCTCCCACATAGTGTGTTAGCTCACGTGAGTAGGGCCCTCCATCCTAGTATTGTTCCTTCCTCCACCACTCCCCCCTCACTTCGTACCCTGTTGTCCCCCTCTGCTACCCTTTTACCCCACCCCCACCTGGTTGCTCCCTCTCAACCTCTCACTGCACTCTATCCCCTGCTCCCTGATCTTCCAAGCTTGACACCTCGCATTTTGCCTTGCCCCTGCCTACCATTTGCATGCCTATCCCCACCTTTATGGCAGGGATTCAGCCTGAGTAAGTGAAGGGTTGGCCTCTTCATCGAAATGTCTAATGTACCGAACTGTGTTCCATATGTTAGAAGGTACCCTTGTGTAACATCTGGAGCACATGCACAAGTCCCTTGACTTTATTAGTTCTAGATCCGGCCCTAAGTGCGAGTCTCCTGTAAACTAAGTCTGAATTAAACCCTGGGTGTATAACTGCATAAACAATCAAAGTCATTTAAATTCATAATGCAAATGTACAGAATGTATTAACAACCACTCATGGATAAAGTTAATGCAACTTGAGGAACATTGCAAAGTGTAAAACATTTAATAGCAACTCAAATGATTATCTATGGTGCTGTACGGACGCAAAAAAAATACATAAAAATAAACGTAAAGTATAGAAAATAAACAGACAGCTACAAGATATTGCTGTAAGTATATTTCCAGAAGCGTGTAGTGTGTATGCTATTGTGGCTATTCAAGGCAGACAAGTGGTAATATGAAAAATACAAAGGACTCGTGAAAGAGATTGCTTAAGGCGAATGTAATAATGAAATATGTAAATGTTTCCCCTGTTTTCTAGTACTTCCATTATTTTTATCAAACAAACTGTCAGGTTTTATCAACCACGTTATAGGTTTGGAATATTTGCCTAATCATAGTTGTTAAATTCTATGTGGACATGAAATACTAAAATATTTGTTAATATATCAACACTGATGCGCCGCGGTTTACCGCTTTATCCTTTTGTGCCTGGAAACCTTCCGTATAATTAGCTCTACATGATATAATACACAACATCAAGCCTAATGAAAAACAGAAGAATGAGAAAACCGATCACACAGAAAATGTGTTGTGAGCAATCTATAAGGACAGGTCACAAACACAAATAAATGTTCTAATATGATACCATTTCAAGGGGTTCAGACACTTGGCAATAATGCAGCCTTTATAACAACAACACAAGATTCAAAGCATTTTCCAGCTCTATCGAAGAAGAACAAACTAGTCAGGTGAGAAAATATTATCCTTGTACCTAACTGCTCACAAAGTTCTGTAAAGTTAGAGTTATAGAGGTTCACTCCTGTTTCTGCTGCTAAGGTGACAATTACAAACTCCACAGTGAATCAGTTGACACCTATGATGTCGGCTTTCTCATTACCAAAAGTCATGGTTGTTATTTTGCAGGTATACCATGACAACAGCTATCACACTGATACTTATGTGATATTACATGGAAAAATATCCTGATTCATGCATTTGTCAACTTCCTTGCACTATGTAGGATGTCAGCCTAAAAATGGAACTGCACATGCGCATTATTTCCATACTGGAGTGCAGCCGACCGACACTCTGTATGGATCAGAGCCCACTGAATGTGCGTAGGAGATTTGCATGGGGCGTGGGATAATGCATGAAAATGGTAAGTAAGGTCTTGGCTAAGCCTCGAGGTATGATTCAGTATTCCGCATGGAAGGTGTACTTCAGGAGTGTCCTGTCCTACATCTGAATCCCAAAATCCATCCGGTAATATTAATCAGGGCCAATGACATCACATGTAAAAATAATGACATTTTATATAAAGATAGATTTGAAAAAATCCATACCTTCTCCCCTCTCCTGTTTCTGTCTCTCCTGTCTTCTCTCCTTCTCCTCCCTGCCCTCTCCAGCACCTCCCCCAGTACTCCCATCATGTGCCTCCAGCCTCCCCCAGTACTCCCATCATGTGCCTCCATTATCCCTTCCCAGTACTCCCATCATGTGCCTCAAGCCCCCCCACCAGTACTCCCATCATGTGCCTCCAGCCTCCCCCAGTACTCCCATTATGTGCCTCCAACCTTTCCCAGTACTCCCATCATGTGCCTCAAGCCCCCCCACCAGTACTTCCATCATGTGCCTCCAGCCTCCCCCAGTAATCCCATTATGTGCGTTTGAAATCCATATGTACAAATTTACATGAAAGTGGGTGGGGGGCATTTAAATGATTTCAGGGCGCGGTTAGTTAGATACACACGTACGGTAGTAAAATATGCACATAAATGCACATGTACAGATAAGGGAGCCCTATAGGACTCGTAAGTCACCGTCAACACGTCCGTGTGAGGGAATTGTTATGGGTATTGACTTGCAACGTCTTGCGTGTAATTGCGGACATTTCAAAAACGGATCTCTGAATACGGTCCTATTCCTCTATACCCAGCACTGTGAAATCATTGAAATCTTGAACATGAATCTGTCAATGAGTCGCTCCATGACTGGACATGTAAGAACACCTGCTGATCTGTAGATATAAAAGTTATCTTCATTTTCTTGATGATACCATGTCTAAGGGCAGCTCACTCACCCCCGTGCAGCCTTTGTTCAATGCTGTGCTGTACATGTGCAGCTTTGTGCTGTTCTGCACTAGATCCAGCAGGGGGCTACCTCCCAAAAGGAGGTGGATGCAACCCGCCAGCAGCTGACACCTTAGACAACTGCCTGCCAACTAGAGCCCGCGAGAAGGAGCAACTGCTTAATTACTCTTTGAATCCCCTGCCCCTTTCCCCTACCCTGCTGGCTCCCATATTGGGACCTGATTCAGACTTGAGAGTGTCTTAAGAACGCACGGAATAGCAAAAGTCCGCACTCCAATGACACTCACCTCTTATAAACGGTATTTAGACTTCCGAGTGCCATAGCCCTGTCTTAACTTCTCCGTACGTATCGTTGTGCTGTCTTAGCAAATGTGCGTTCAGAAGTGCCTAGCCTAACCTAGCCCACACTGTACAATATAAATGCCTCCCCACCCACATTACGTATTCTCCCACGTGCAGGGTATAGCCACGACCTGCACATGTGGAAATCCGCTCCGTATGTAGTGAGATCCAATGTGTAACATCTGCCACGCAAATGCGCAAAACACTACAAAGCGCAAATTTGCGCATGCGGCATGCATATGTTTGTGAATGTTATTAAGTCTGATCACGGCCTCTGTGTCTATGACATCCATCTTATGGTATTACATATTAAATACTTTCAGTCTAATGCTAATTAAAAAAAAGCTTTGCAGTATTGCAGTATACAGTATTTCAGGGTTGCCCTCTTATAAAAACTTCCCTCTGAGAGAACCCGGAGGGAAGCCATAGATGGGGCGTGGCTTAACGGCACAATTTATGTGTCATTAAGCCCCACCCCTTGATGATCAATTACCCCTTTTGGTGTTTCATAGGGATGGGCGTGGTCCCTCTCTGTCCCTAGCAACACTATTAAACTAGTGTTTCCAGGTGGGAGGCAGGACTTGAGACCGTGGTTTCATGGAAACCATGAGCCTCAAGTCCCTTGCAGGAGATTTGCCGGCTCTCCTGGGATACCGGGAGAACTGCCTGAATTTCGGGAGTCTCCCGGACATTCCGGGAGAGTCGGCAACTTTGCAATATTTTATAATATTATTTCTTTTGCAAAGAGTAGCTTAGCCACAAGAGAAAACATTTTTTTTACTGTAATGGCACCTAAAGAAAGCTTCTGTCCTGAGAAAAAAGCAATATATAATGTTCTTGGGTAGAATAAAAAATAAAAAAGTTGTCGCTGTCGAAATCAATGCAGAGCAAAAAATGCAGAAAGTGCTGTGACCTCCGGGGTTCAGTTTGACAAATTGACATTGTGACACTGGTTATAGAACAATGACTAATAAAGCGCTTCTGTTCTTCAAAGAAAAACACCTGTTTCAGCTATATTTATATACAGTATATTCTGCATCTACTGGACCTGATCCAGACCTGAATGTAAAATGACCCGTATCCTGTACATCCAAACACTAATAATGGTGACTTGTAGGGGATTCAGTGGAGCAACTGCAGCTATGGATCCCTATGAAGTCAGGCTGTGTATGTACCCACAATTCAACTACAATCTTAAATATGTTCCCATTCCCCAGTAATCCAACACAAGTGCAAGTTACTACACTGTGATGTATAGTAGAGATGTGATTATGCTCCGTGCCAGTGCTTCATTCACAATTTCAATGTACTACATTTGAGGGGTGGATTCAGAATGAACAATGTCACCCGACTTCATAGGCTGATTGTGTAAGTTGGGTGATTTCCTGGCAATGCACACGCGGGCGCAGTTATACGGTTGTCGCTCCTCTCTTCCTTGTGGCTGCCAGACCTGTGTGCGTCCAGAAATGTCCGGAGGTCTGAATCTGGCCATGAATGAAGTCATGAGTCATGAATGAAATTTCAGACGAAAAAAGTTTTCATTATATTTTTTTTAAAATTGTTTTTGAGCAGCGTTCCCATAGATTTTGTTATAATTTCAGAAGGTTAAATGTAGAGCTCGCCCTTCCTTACACAATTATCTGTCTATTTATTTTCATTCTCCTGGATCTTTCTGCTGCTTTTGACACTGTTGCGCACTCTCTTCTCATTCCAATGTTACAATTCCCGGGCATTCAGCGCATAGCCCTTTCCTGGTACACACATTGGCCCAGATCCAGACCTACATTCCCATTACGTTTCATCGCGTTGCGTATTTTCTAGACACTCCCCTCAATCGTACGTACTTTGACTGTTTTACGCTTCCCAAACCCTACCTTAACTTTTCAAAGCGTAACTACTGACTTACGTAAAAGCTTCTGGTACGTAGGTGTCTAAGTCCTGTATGATTTAAATGCCTCCCCCCACCTCTGAAGCGTAATTACGGGTGTCATATGGCTGTCACGCCCCTTCGTTCATAGTTACGCTGTTGATACGAGGCTGTTTGTTTAGAGTTACGTGGCCTAACATCTGCCGTACGCATGCGCAGTACATACAAAACAGCGTTTTTACTCCACCGGCTAGCGTAAATACAACCATGTGCCTAGTTCTGGATCTACCCCCTTACCTCTAATTGCACTATTACTGTTTGCTTTATTGGCTCAGTCTTCCCTGCCCTTCCACTATCTGCTGGAGTACTACAAGGCTCAGTCTTTGCTCCATTGCTATTCTCTATCTATACCTCTTCCCTTGGACAACTAATAAAACATTTGGTTTTTAATATCATCTCTATGGAAATGATACACAAATCTACCCTTCTACCCCCTAAGCAATCACCAACAGTGCTGGCCCTGTAACTGAATGTCTTTCTGCCGTCTCATCCTGGATGTCCTCCCACCATCTCATCCTGGATGTCCTCCCAACGTCTCATACTTAAACCTTCAAACACAGAGCTATTATTATTTCCTTCTGCCAACAAGAGCTACCCACCCGGTCTCTCTGTTTCTACCCACCCGGTCTCTCTATTTCTACCCACCTGGTCTCTCTGTTTCTGTTGACAACATTGAAATATTCCCTATTTTTCAAGCTCACTACCAAGGTGTTACACTTGACTTTAAACTGTCCTTTGTGCCCAAATACAATCTGTTTCTAAATCCTGTAATATATACCTAAAAACATTTCCAGAATAGGAAAATATCTTTCACAAAACACTGCAAAAACTATCATTCATACACTAATCATCTCCTGCATTGATTATTGCATTGCTCTCCTTTTTGGACTCTCACAATATAAAATTACCCCTCTACACTCTATATTGCATGCAGCAGAAAGACTTATTTTATTTGTTCATCTAGATCTACTCCACTCTGACAATCTCTACATTGGTTGCAATCTCTACATTGGTTGCCTGTATACTGTGACATAGTCAAAATCCTTTTTGCTAACCTATATAGCCATAAACAAGACTGCACCTGCATACATATCCTCACTCATCTCAAGATATATCTCAGATTGTTCTGTTAGATCAGCACAAGATTTTCAGCTCTCTTTTACACTTCATAAATTCAATTCCTGGTTACAGGACTTCTCCCGGGCTGCACCCACTCTCTTGTATAACCTTCCTTACCCATTAAAACTATCCCTTACTCTCCAAAATGTCAAGCGCTTCCTTAATACTCACCTCTGCAGACAAGCTTATCAGAATCTTCAACCTTCTTAACCTTAATTTACCATATTAACAACCCCTTTGCTTTCCACTTTGCCTTTCTATTACATGATTAACACAAACCTGCTTTCTATTCTAAAACTGTTACTAACGCTACTGTGTGACTGGATCACACAGCACTGAGCACTTTTACCACATAACGTGGCTGGTCCATTGTGTGATATATAGCACTTCCCCTTATGTATCAAACCTATTTTTCTACTTCCTGAGAACTTATTTACCTTCCTTATATTAGACTGCAATGGTCTAATCATTTTACTTTGCAGGGTAAATAGTCTCACTCTCAGTGGATGTTTTTATTAAAATAGGGTAAAGCCCTAAAGGGTAAACTACTAAAAAAAAAATCTAATTTAAACATTTATATATTATTATTATTTTTAAAACTGTTATTATTATTATTATTATTATTATTATTATTATTAAAACCTGAACGTATTTCACATGCAAGTACACACACATATAATGATATAGAAAGCTATAGGAATGTGTGTGCGTCTTTCTCAATGCACTGAGCTATTTTGCTTTCTGAAATATGCAAATAAACGATTGCCATGGGTCAGCTGAAGGGGAAACGAAGCCTACAAGGAGCGAGCGTTGCAAGCTTGAAGCACCCTATTAAACTTTCAGGTTCTTACAGCGAAGGAGTTAACAGTTTAGAACATTGCTGATTTTACAGGAATAAAAATGTTCTCACCTTTTTCTGAATTTGACAAAAATAGTTGTGCTTGTATTTTGCTAAGGAGTTAATAAGGCAATTCTGTGCGTAGGTGGTATAACCTAGATTCATACATTTAATGCTACCGTTGTAGATTTATTACAGTCTCAGGGAAATTATTAGCAGATTTAGGTTATTGTTCCATTATTTCTCTCCTTTGTCTTCTTTATATGTTAGGCTAATATTATGAAACTTGATTAAACCAACAATTTATATTTAATTTTTATTTAATATGTATTGCATGAAATGTCATGGTGTATTGTGTAATCCTAGAAGAGAAATAGAATCGCATAGAAGACAATATTATATCAACCATTGGTTTAGGGAGGATGACACTAATAATACAAATGAGTTCATTATGCAAGAAATGAGACATTGTATTAATATTAATACAGCAGTATTCTATAAGATTAATCATTATCCATTTAACTTGCACTGCGATGAAAGCTTAGCTTGGTGGAGGAGACGCTACATCTGGGAGATTGTATCAAGAGGATTATAAAGTTACTGTTTCTTTGACTTAAGTATTGAAACAGTGAATCACAATTAGCTAATTATTGATAAAACAGTAGGGTTGATATACAGATCTGGAATACTGAGGCTTATCCTAAAACAATCACAATTGCATTATTTTATCATCTCCCGGATTGTAATTGTGATATATAATTTGATTTAAGTTTAATGTGTTATATTATTACAGGACGAGAAAATGTACTATTCATTTGAGTCAGTTTTTTTTATGTGCTCGTTAAACCTGTTTCACTATAAGACAACATTCTAGGTCAATGGATGATCGTGTGTATTGGGTGTGGTGACCCTAGGACAGGGATTTAAAATATCAAGTTCTTCATTAAATATTAACACAATAGTGGACATTGTGGATCTGATCCAGAGGAGAGTTTACACCAGCTGCCATGACATTTCTGTGCGTGATTTTATACTGTGCCTGCTCAGAGCTGAAAGCGCACAGTCCCGTCCGATTCAGATCCCAACGCAACTCGAGCAATGGCGGCTTGTGTTCATAGGGATTTATTCAATGTATAGTAAGGGCCAAAGACAGACTTAAAAAAGAACATTTGCAATGGCCCCAGGTCATGTCTACGTCCAAGTGACTGACCTTCCTCAACCTAATTCAGACCTGTGCGCTGTGATACTTCGAAAACATTCAGTCATAAATCGCTGCCGCTGTATCGTATGACTTCATTCATGTCTACATACAGTAAGAAAAGGAATATAGTGTACAACACGACTCCTGCGCAATGTCTATGGCCACGGTTGCGGTTTGGACGCGATGCTGCAATGCAAAGGATGCTGTTGCGTGCTACCTCTTTTTCAAACGCATTGTGCATGCTGATTTGCAATTACCTCTGGATCGGGCCCTGTAAAGCTATAGATGGGGTTGTCACAGGGAAGTAAAGATCCTAAAAACAAATAAACATCATTCACTTGATCAGATTGTTGCCGCTGGGACGTGAAACCTGGAATCTGGAATCCTGTTTCTCAGAGATGTTGGATGAGTTGTATCCAGTGCTGAGGATGTCACTAGTCCCTAAGTTCATAATAGAACAATAAATGTATTTGTATATATAAAAATGTTTTATTGGTAATATGTTCAGTGCTTCCTTACAATGATTGTTTTGTTTAGCCCTCATGTCTGTCCAGTCCTGGTATGACGAGCCATTGTGTGCATGTGTTGTACTGGGCCTAAATGATCCTGAGGAATAGCCAACAAAGGGGACAAGAACTGAGGGAAACAAAGACTACAGCGGAAGTACCCCTTCTAACCCTAAAAAGGGAGATATAATAATACTGGTGGCCAGGACAGTTCCCAATCAAACAGTGCTGATTCCCGGGGTTTGAACTCATTTCCCATTGCAGTGCTGGTAATCTGGCATTTTGTGATTTAGTATCTTTCTTCTGGTGACCATGGGCTGGATCCAGAACTCCGGCCTACAGGAGTCATTTGCGTAAGTCCCCTGTCAAGGAACATCTGTAGCCGGCAGATGTTCCCTTGCTCTTAGTAAGTTGGGACTGGATTCACAATGTAAGTATATAAATGTGTTGTTGTGAATCCTTAGTTCTTACAATGAGGGGACAGACCCTTCCCTTACGATGGCTCTATCCCCGCCATATGGGGGAATCTGGACGCGTGAGTGGGGAACGCTGGAAACGCCGCTCAGCTCTAATACTGTCCGCAGCATTGTAACAGATGAAATAGGACTCCCCTGAAATCAGCATAGTTTTGCCCAACTTTCTTCTCTTACTTTCAATCTCTGAACCTGGTCCATTGGGCCTGACCCAGACCTACGTTACCTTTACGTTTCAGCGTGTAGCGTATTTACGCTATCGTAATTACTAGGCGTTCCCCTCGCTCGTACGTACCTTTGCCGTTTTACGCTTTCCAAACCCTACCTTAACTTTTCAAAGCGTAACTGCTGTTGGCCGCAATGGCCGCAAGTACTTACGCTCCTAGGCGCGCTCATACTGTGCGATTTAAATGGCTCCCCCCATCTCCGAAGTGTAATTAGGAGTGTTGTATGGCGGTCACGCCCCTTCGTGCGTAGTTACGCTGTTGATACGAGGCTGATACATATGTTCAGAGTTACGTGGCGTAACATCTGCCGCGAGCATGCGCAGTACATACAAAACAGCGTTTTTATGCCTCCGGCTAGCGGAAATACACTGGTGGACGTAGCTCTGGATCTGGCCCTTTGACTTTATATAGGTTACTGTGCATCGACTGAGAAAGTTTAAATGCTCCTCTCTGCGAGACATGACCAACGGACAACACTGGATCAGCTCCAGGGAATCCTGAAGGAATGGGGGGCGGGGTTAAGCTGTTCAGCCAATCAATCCATTACACTACTTTTGAAATATCCAGCTGATTACCCTGGCTGACTGCTGTCGGGTCCCGCTGTGACCGCCAGAGCCGGCACAAGTTTATACAACCCTTTCCTCATGAGGATTTTACTGCATTTCTTCCTGGTTTCCATTGGCCTGCATGCCATCACTATGTGCCAGTGGAGTCAAATTTGAACATATTTCTATCATCTCACCACGTTGCAGAAGGTAATTCTAGGCATTGGAGCATTCCACCAGCTCATGCTAAACCTTTAGCAAACTTGCATTTAGCCCTAGTGACGTCCGGAACCAACATCGGATCTCCCGTTTCGAGCTGCTACCTACACTTTGATGCTGTTTGAGAAACGAGGACTACTTCTAAATCTGGAAATACTCCGGTTCCATGAGTTACAGTTTTATTCTTCTCATCTCTTGAGAAAGTCTGTTGCATCACATCCATAACTCAGACAGCTTCATTGTAATACCCTCGTTTGGATGTGGACTCACCTTGCTACATCATCATCTGGCCTTGCAGACCCACTACTATCTGTGTACAGGTATCCAGCTTGTCTTCCACGCAAGCATTGATACTACAGTGGTTCTGGCATTTAGCCCTCGTTTGTGTTTTGGTTCTATTCTAATCAGGTCCATTAACTGGACATCCAACACCTTGTGATTTTCTATTTCATATGTCTTATATGTTTAAAATTGTTTGTTTACTAATACATTATTTTAGTAATTCCAGATAGCGCTCCCTTTTTCTTTTCTAGTTTACTATTATAGGGACTAGCTATCTCTCGGTGAGCAGCATTTGGATTACTTACTAATATATAAGGTGCACACTAACATGTTTTAAGTATACAAATATATTTTAAACTATATGGTTTTTCAGCGCCGAGGCATATGTAAGAATACATGTACCTTCTCCCTCACTCACTTTCTCTTGTTATGTACATATTGTTACATTTTTTGGTGCATTGTACTCTTTGTACTCTTTCTCTACTAAGAAACTAATGATAATAATATGGGGGCAGATCCAGAACAACGCTTGTGAGCGAATTTACACGTGGCGGACGCGTAAAATCGCGTTTTGGTAAGTACTGCACATGGAGAAAATATGCTCCGTAACATAGCGTAACTCTGAGCGTATGGGTCATTCACGTATTTGTCGCGTAAATCTGTACGTGTGGGCGTGCCAATGTTACGCCAAAAATCCGTCTGAAATACGCTATGTAGGCGGGGTTTGTATTTAAAGTGTACAGTATGGGTGTGCTTAGCTGCGTAAATACGTGTTGCCCATCCCTACGTGTGCGGATGACATCGGTTACGTGGGAAAAAGTTAAGGTAGGGTTTGGAAAGCAGATCTCGGACAAAATACGTACATTCAAGGGGTGTGCCAAGGGGAGTGTATAGAAAGTACGCACGTGTAAATACGCTATGCGAGTAAACGTAGTGAAAGCGGAGTTCTGGATCTACCCCATGATTTATAAAAAAATAAACTATTTTCAGTTAATGTTTTTCACTTTAATAAAGATAGATTGGTTTTTTTCTCATTTTATTTCATTTAAAACAGATGTAAGTGATATAACTGTAGGCTTTGTTATGGGGAAACAAGTAGTGATTATTTTTTTTGCCTGAATATAAAGAAGAAACAGCAGTGTTAAAAATGATATCAGCTAAACTGTCTGTATCTCTTATCGACTGCTCTGCTGTTCAACACTGTATTAGCTTTTTACCAGGAGTAATGATATGGAATGTGTACCTAGCGTTCTAATTAAAACTTATGGTCATTCATCTATCTAATTGCTACAATGCCCTCCAGGAAAATTTCATCGCTGGCGTACCATTCCTCTTTTGCCTGAGCAAGTTACTTTGAAAGCATGTGGAAGTGAGCCAAGATCTGGAGTGAATAATATACTGACAATGATATCTCACTAGAAAGATCATTATTGGATGAAAAACTGAAGAGGTCAGATAAAGGAAGTGTTATTTGTTACAGGCCCTGAATCTTAATTTTTCTGCAATGGACTCATAGACACCCGACTGAGCTATAGCAAAGTAGCTGACTTCTCGTTTCTCATTGCCAGGAGAGGCAAGAGACGGCAAAATGGTGTCTAGGCTTGAGAGTGTGATTTATACATACAACGTCTGAAGCCGACCCTCTACCCAATCACAGCTAAAGTTTATATGGTTACTAAGGATGGGGTGGGACTTCATGTCATCAAGCCTTGCCCATCCTTAGTAATGCTGGGGCTTAAGAGAGTGATTTGCATTAAATTACTTGCCTTAATGATACACTATGTGGACCTGTGATATCCTGTCTTGTCCCTTGGCAATCTAGGACATTGGTGTGCCTCCAGATTATGGGAATTTTCCTGACCTGCCCCTAGGGGGTGCTGTTAGTCTAATATGATTACTTAATAAGAAGAGTCCAAGAGCAGCCCCTAGGAACAGGTCAGGATAATGTCCATGATCTGGAGGCACACCAGTATCCAAGATTGCCTCAAGGGGCGACACAGGATATTACCAGTCACATAGTATAACATTCAAGCACAGATCTGGGCATTTTCCTGCCTCTCCTGGGATTCCGAGAGCAATGACTGCTTTTCATGAGTCCTCTGGAAATTCCAGGAGAGTTGGCAGCTGTGAGCTACAGGTGTCATTAACATGTGTCAAAAAATTGGATCAAATAAACAGTTATCTAAAAGGGCATTCCCACCACCGTCCCTCCGGATGTTTTTAAAAATATGAATGGACCCATATATAAGATTGATTTGTGGGCCCCCATATCCTGTCCTAGGGAAAGCTGTCAGCCTGTGCCTCTATCCACAATTGCAATCCTGGCACAATTGCCGATGAGAGTCCCCTCACCGATGGCTGTCATTGAGATGTAGAGACAGCCAAAAGTTCCTTCTCTCCTTCGAATGACAACCATTTTAGATTTTATTTTTACGGGGGAGTTTGTGATCGGTATACCCACCCATTTATTTTCGGAAGCACCGCTGGGAGAGAACGGCCCTATCAACAGGGACCCACAAACACTTTTATTTTATATTACGTCATATCACTCTATATGCAAACAATCCGTCTGTGATTATTCAAACAAATCTTATTTACTTTCTGTGGATATTAGTGCTGCTAAAAATGGGAAAGTACTTTAACATCAAACAAATATAGCTCATATACTCCCACTACTACTACTACTACTACTACTACCACTACTACTACTACTGCTACTACTACTACTATTACTACTACTACCACTACTACTACTACTACTACTACTAATAATAATAATAATAATAATAACGTTAGAAGTGCGCATACATGTGCCAAGTGTTCCGTAGTGGATCTTCTTGTGCAATTCATTACACAGGAGACCTGTATGCCAGCGGGTGCCATGTACCCTGCATCACTAAACCCCACAAGGGGAGTGGAGGAAGGTCATGCTAAGAGGCACTGTCTGTGGCATTAAGCATAGGACATGGATGTGGGTTCGCATGGTAGGTTTATGGATATATATATCTCGTCAAATGTCCACACATGAGAGGGGAGTGCCATGGCGGCGCATTTTCCAGAGCTCCGCATGTAAGTTCGGAACTTGAGCACGTTTTTAATGATCCCCAAAAAAGTGCATTTTTTTAACTAGTTAATGTAAAATAGGAACTTTTATAATCAATACAGGTAAAAAAAAAAAATCTAAACTTTATCAAATATATAGACCAAAAAATAAAAAATATATATTTTTATGTACAGATATGTTCATAAATATTGTATGTTTTTGGATTAGCCCCTCCCCCCTCTGGGCCCTCTAGCATCTATGGGCCTGATCCAGAACAACGCCCGCGGCCATTTTTACAGCGGGCATAAGCGTAATATGGGCTGTTAGTGTAATGTGCGCATGCGCCCAGCAGATGTTTACTTGTGTATCGAGTAATTTTCCTAAACGAGAATCGGGCTTCCGTAACAGTAGCGTATTTATGGTGGAAGGGGCGTGCCAGTAATACGAACATCGTAAATACGCTATAGTTAGGGAATGTAGGCAGGTGGAGGCATGCAAATCTTACAGTATGGGCAGGGTTCAGCTGTTACGGCCATTGTTACGTCCTGCCATTGTTACAATGCCAAAAGTTAAGGTAGGGTTCAGCCAGCGTAAGGCATTGTAATTACGGACTGCCAAGGGGAGTGTCTGGGGGAGGGCATAGTAGTTACGCTGTGCGTGAATATGAAAGCGCTTGTCTGTAGTTCTGGATCAGGCCCTATACCCCCTGCTCAGGGTAGTTATGGCACTGGATAGGGCAGCGATAATGACATATTTGAAATATGTGACCAGACAGATACTTTTTCCGATGAGCCAATGCATTGTCATAGATGGTCCTCCCAGCCTCTATCTCCCTAAGTAATATATAAACGGTGACTATTATAAAGTCTTGACATTTATGGGGTATTAAAATTGAACCTTAGTAATAACCAAGAACAATATCGGAGAGTTTAAAAAATTTGAGAGATAAATACCGACACATTACAAAATAAACGTTTTATTCCAAGTAGAGGTTTATATAATAAAAGCATGATACATATATAAATCTAATGTCAAGCCCAACCCTGGACCTTCCCAAATCTCACCCCAATTCCGTTTGAAACGCATACAAGCCCAAACAACTTAAGGGTTGCAAACTGGGAATTTGCAAATTGTTTTACCCAAATTTGTTGTTGAGGGTTCAGGAGAGTTATAAAAACTAAACTAAACAGGTCTATTAGTTCTTTCTGTTCCCATTACAATAGATTTGTGTGTGGGAATGATTTGGAACAGGGACGTAAGCATCGCTACAGAACAAAATATAGGCCTCATCAGGCATTAAAATCCCTGATGTGCTTTGTGAAAACTACAAAAGCATTCAGTGAGAATTAATGGTGAGTTCGGGCTTGTGTGTTTAGCTATAAGGAATTATTAGCCATTTCAGTGAAAACTATTCCTAAGGATTGTTAAGGAAGAAGATAATTTATATCAAGTCCATGTGGAATTATAAGTCAGCAGAGAAAGTCAGAGCAAGGTGGAATGTATATTATCATATTGTATATGGATAATATAGGGCTGTAATCTCTGAGGAGTAATTACATGGGTGAATCGGAAATATATAACTGATAAAAGCCATTAACCTGTCTGTTAGACAATCGTGACAATACATCACACAATACTGTACAATAAAATATGAGATATAAATAATACTTGCTGACGTAAAATTATGAGCCCATGACAATATTTTTAATAGTAAGTTTAAATGGATTATGGCACATGGACAATAGGGATTTTGCAGATTAACATGGCCTTTTAAGCATGTTATAGTTTACTTTCATCACAAAATTTTCTATGAGCTCAAGAAACACAATAAAACAAAAAAACCCAAATGAACCCAAGCAGAAAATATGATGTGATTGGCATAGCACAGAGGAAGATCACAGCTTTCTGCATTAGCGCAGCACTGACAAATCGGCACGTAACTTACCAAAACACGTACTTGTCAATACGGTCCTATATCTTTATTTCCGAACCTTAGTAATTGTGGAGGGAAAGATTACACATTGACCATTTTAACGGTCCTGCATTCTGATCTGGATCGGGTGCATTTTTTGGGTACGCTCTTGCTGTACAATTACTATGCTCAGCAGGCGTATGCGAACCTCTGGACCAAGTCCACTGACTTCATCTAACCTCTGAATATTATGTTATATGTCATATAGGAAAACTGTAACCATATAAAGCCAGTACCAGACCCCCATACGCTTCACATGTATGTGGGCCTCTGTAATTGCCCCCGACAATCCCCTCTAACGTTACTAATTCTGGATACTTATATGATCAGGAGGCTACCTTAAGCATGACATCTTGGGGCCGTATTCTCTGATCCGTTTTCAGGTGGCGTGGTGTGCGTATTTTTAGGTGAGGGTAAAATGCGCGGGCGTAGTGACTTTATTTACATAAGTTAAGTTAAATATAAAAGTTACGTGAAAGAGGGTGGGGGGAAGTATTGAAATGAGTCTTTGAGGGCGCGGTTACATTGAATCGCACGCACGGAAGACATACGTATGTAAGTACACGTAAAGTTAGAGGTGCTCTATGGAGGCGTCAGTGTACGATTGCGCAGCCGTGAGAGGGGAGTGTCTGGATGTTGTTGGGTGTGCCCATGCTATGTGCGTGCGTATAATTGCGTACTTGTAAAAAACGGATCTGTGAATACGGCCCTTGATCTGCGTCCGTATGGACAAGTCGTAACGAAGCTTCTCCGCCCCCGACCCCTCATTCAAATGCCTATCCCCGCCTGTATGGCAGAGATACAGCACTCGTAAATGTACCTCTTCAATGTACCTACAGACTTACGTAACTTAGTTATGTACCTTTGTATGTATGCTGGCGGAACCTCTGGCCCATAGTCTTTGTTTGGGATTTGTTTTATAAAGCTATCTTATAATAATCCAATGTGCTTTCCCTTTCTCAAACCTGATATTTTTTCCTTTCCTTGTCCATGTGGAGTCCTTGGAAGAAGATTCAGTATTGGAACCCCCTCTGTAGGTTTTCTGAGTAGCTGCAGCTATTTCGTTGGTTGCCTCTTGTAGGCTCTAATAAACACTTATTTGTGTTCTTTTATCCATTTTGTGGATTGTTGTAACAATAACAGACAATAACAATTTCTTTATATTGTTAATGGCTAAAGTAGAGTAAATGTTCTCCTTTCCCTTCACATCTAATGTGAACCCAACATCTGCCTTGTGGAGCTATCAATAGAGGAAGCGTGTGTTTTTCCTTTAGATGTTAGCCTTATCCACTGAAGAATCTCTATTACACCAATGAGTGGGAAGCGATTTCTTTTTAATGATTTCTGGGCTGCTTCTCTGTGGAAAGGGTCATATAGTGTAGTGGATGTCTGCTTTTGTTGCAATTTTGCTGGTGTTTGTACTTTATGCTGGAAAATCTCTAATGATACCAGGAAAAGTCGTGTAATGAACTTCTGTCAGCCCCTAAGTTTAAATATAGAAAAAGTGAAATAGAGATACAAAAAAACATTGGACACTAATATGCTTCTAGGAAAATATGAATATTACCTTCCTTGTTTCAGAGTTTATTGTATGCCATTACTGAAATGAAATGAACACATAATTGGATAATTTGGTTTCCGAGCCTTATTGATCTTTGAAAAACGAATTGTGCTTCAATATTTTTTACTTGCATTTAGAATTTTTTGGATTCGTTATGGTCAATGTATGACATTAACCTTTTCTTTTCTTTATTTTATTTTATTTGTTATTTCGTTTTATTGATGGATGCATTCTTAGTGGATATAGTTTCAACAAGTGGTTTTACAAAGTGCACTATGTAAATATATTGTTTATTTATTTTATTTTTATTTAGTATAAAAAAGAGTACATTGTAATTAATTATGGGCTAATTTATATTTGTGTGAACGTCGGTGGTAAAAGTAGTATTTTTAAAGGGGTGAGTTCCAAATGCTTGTAATACAAGGAAAATAGTATATAATATAATGGGCCAGATCCAGAGCTATGTTTCCATTACGTTTCCTAGCGTAGCGTATTTACTATGCACGCCCCTTCACACTCCTCTCGCATGTACGTACTTTGGCCATTTTACGCTTCCCGAACCCTACCTTAACTTTACACAGCGTAAATACTGATGTACATATAGGCAGCACCTAATTACGAGCCTCAGCACGCGCATACTGTACAATTTAAATGCCTCACCCCGCCTCCAAAGCGTAATTACGCTGCCACGCCCCTTCATAGCTCTGGATCTACCCCAATGTCACGGCACTGACCTCACTTGAGGCCTTCCTCATTTATCTGGGAGAAAAGGGGTTAATCACAACAGCCACCAGGTCAATTCTAATGAATAAGGCCTCTTCTCCACCCCCAAATATGACTTATTACTAATGAGCTGCCACCACCAAGACTCTTAATAGGAGGTATTAGTTTCTCCTTTACACAAATGTAACACAATTACACTTTATCAAAATGATCATACACTTAGAATGATCTCTTCTGTTATCATTAAGTATTGTTTAATAAACAAGCTGGTCTGACACATGAAACCGTGAGACCTGAACTCATTCATTGATATTTAATATGATGGGAATCACAATGCAAATAGTTACTTATAAAATAAAAAGGGGAAAACACAGAAAGACTTAAGCAATGATATTCCCTGTCTGGGATTGGCGTAATACTTATTGGGAACATTTCCTTCCTTCAAAGCTCCCAATGAAGTAAACCAAAGTTATATATTTTGGCTACAATTTTAAAGCTAAAACAAGCTCTATTTCAACAGCGCCCACCTTTGTGGAAAGTGACAGGACAAACTCTTCCCCAGAGATCTGGCTTATCCTAATTCATTTACAACAGGAGCCATAACCCATTCTGTCCGACTGCATTCAAGCTAGTACAATAAAACATAAACAGATCCTGGCCAAATAAAGGTCTTTCCATGTTCTGATATTAATTTATACAAAAGATATTCCACATGTAATATAATATAGTATAAAGTTGTTACTAGTTAAACATTTCCCAATAACTGGTAAAATATACCATACATAGCAGGCCCACCTGCTGGGGAACGTTGAATTAGGCTTCAGAAATCATTCAAACTTTGTTTACTTACCAATTAGCAGCTACTGGCTTCCTGAAGAGATCAGACAATGGAACTGATGTCAATCAATGTCCTACAGAGAACGTGTATGACTCCATTTGAATTAGTGATGTCAGCTGTATTGTCTGATCTCTGCAGGAAGCCAGCAGATGTTAAATGTAAGTAAACAAAGTTTTAATGATTCACTAATGGGCTACAATCTGGCTTCCCCACCATGTCGCGATATGCATCTTAGATTGGAAACCTGTATCTGGGATGCACTGTAATAGGGTTACATTAAGGAATACAGTATATAGCGTGTCATCTCCAGACCTGTTATATACCCCACATATATAAATATTACCAATATGCTTTGTATATAATGTGCTATCTCCAGACCCTAATAAACACAACATGTATTGTGTATGTGGGTTATATTAGGGGTCTGATGATGGTACACTAAAATATATATGACTTATGAGATGGATTGCAAATCAGAAGAAGCACACTGAAGTATAGTATGGGTATGGGTATTGTAAGGGTATGGGTATAGTATGGGTTATGAGATGGATTGAAGATCAGTATAAGCACACTGAAGTATAGTATGGGTATGGGTATAGTATGGGTATGGGTAAAGTATGGGTATAGTATGTGTTATAAGATGGATTGAAATTCAGTATAAGCACACTGAAGTATAGTATGGGTATGGTTATAGTATGGGTATAGTATTGGTATGGGTATAGTATGGGTATGGGTATAATATGGGTTATGAGATGGATTGCAGATCAGTATAAGCACACTGAAGTATAGTATGGGTATAGTATGGGTATAGTATGGGTATGGGTATAGTATGGGTATGGGTATAGTATGGATATAGTATGGGTATAGGTATAGTATGGGTATGGGTATAGTATGGGTATGGGTAAAGTATGGGTATAGTATGTGTTATAAGATGGATTGAAATTCAGTATAAGCACACTGAAGTATAGTATGGGTATAGTATGGGTATAGTATGGGTTATGAGATGGATTGCAGATCAGTATAAGAACACTGAAGTATAGTATGGGTATAGTAAGGGTATGGGTATAGTATGGGTTATGAGATGGATTGCAGATCAGTATAAGAACACTGAAGTATAGTATGGGTATAGTAAGGGTATGGGTATAGTATGGGTTATGAGATGGATTGCAGATCAGTATAAGAACACTGAAGTATAGTATGGGTATAGTAAGGGTATGGGTATAGTATGGGTTATGAGATGGATTGCAGATCAGTATAAGAACACTGAAGTATAGTATGGGTATAGTAAGGGTATGGGTATAGTATGGGTTATGAGATGGATTGCAGATCAGTATAAGAACACTGAAGTATAGTATGGGTATAGTAAGGGTATGGGTATAGTATGGGTTATGAGATGGATTGCAGATCAGTATAAGAACACTGAAGTATAGTATGGGTATAGTAAGGGTATGGGTATAGTATGGGTTATGAGATGGATTGCAGATCAGTATAAGAACACTGAAGTATAGTATGGGTATAGTAAGGGTATGGGTATAGTATGGGTTATGAGATGGATTGCAGATCAGTATAAGAACACTGAAGTATAGTATGGGTATAGTAAGGGTATGGGTATAGTATGGGTTATGAGATGGATTGCAGATCAGTATAAGAACACTGAAGTATAGTATGGGTATAGTAAGGGTATGGGTATAGTATGGGTTATGAGATGGATTGCAGATCAGTATAAGAACACTGAAGTATAGTATGGGTATAGTAAGGGTATGGGTATAGTATGGGTTATGAGATGGATTGCAGATCAGTATAAGAACACTGAAGTATAGTATGGGTATAGTAAGGGTATGGGTATAGTATGGGTTATGAGATGGATTGCAGATCAGTATAAGAACACTGAAGTATAGTATGGGTATAGTAAGGGTATGGGTATAGTATGGGTTATGAGATGGATTGCAGATCAGTATAAGAACACTGAAGTATAGTATGGGTATAGTAAGGGTATGGGTATAGTATGGGTTATGAGATGGATTGCAGATCAGTATAAGAACACTGAAGTATAGTATGGGTATAGTAAGGGTATGGGTATAGTATGGGTTATGAGATGGATTGCAGATCAGTATAAGAACACTGAAGTATAGTATGGGTATAGTAAGGGTATGGGTATAGTATGGGTTATGAGATGGATTGCAGATCAGTATAAGAACACTGAAGTATAGTATGGGTATAGTAAGGGTATGGGTATAGTATGGGTTATGAGATGGATTGCAGATCAGTATAAGAACACTGAAGTATAGTATGGGTATAGTAAGGGTATGGGTATAGTATGGGTTATGAGATGGATTGCAGATCAGTATAAGAACACTGAAGTATAGTATGGGTATAGTAAGGGTATGGGTATAGGGGGGGGGATTTAAAGTGTACAGTATGGGCGTGCTAAGCTGCGTACGTTCGCGTAGTCTGTACGCCCGTTAGCGGACGTATTGTGTTACGTTAGGAAAAGTTAAGGTAGGGTTTGGGTAGCGTATTTTCACAAAATACGTCCGTGCAGTGGGTGTGTGAAGGGTAGCGTAGCGAATTTACGTACGCGAAAATTCGCTACGCGAACAAACGTACTGCAAACGTTGTTCAGGATCTACCCCATTGTGGTCTTTTTAGTAGTGTAAGGTTTAAGCAAACAACATGGGGTCTATGCATTTAGCCAAGAGCTGAAAGTAACAGGAAAAACAATACTGAACCTCAGCAAATCTAGGTGTAACTGCAGAGTTAGGCATAAATAAGCCATGCAAATAAAATCAGAGTTGAAAGGTGATGTCCCCTCAACTAAAAATAAAGCTCCATAAATATGTGTGTGCCAAAAGAAAAAGTATTCTCCCTGTATTCTCCCTGTATTCTTCCTGTATTCTCCCTGTATTCTTTCTGTATTCTCCCTGTATTCTCCCTGTATTCTTCCTGTATTCTCCCTGTATTCTTCCTGTATTCTTCCTGCATTCTCCCTGTATTCTCCCTGCTTGAAAAATTGAAATTTAAATTGTTGCACCTGTCAATCTGCAACTTGGTTTGAACAGGTACTGGCTTGACTGTGGCTTGACTCTGGATCCACTCCTAGATGTGGCCATGCCATAATGGACTTAATTGTATTTCTCAATAATCTTATCCTGGATCTGCTTTGAATGTTTCTTTTTCTTCATTTATGTTGACTTTGCCTGTAAATTCACTAAGTACCCGGGGAAGGTCACACAGAGAGGATTTATGCTACAATCATTTAATTCATCATAAACTGCACACAGGTGGGCTCCAATAAAATGTTTATGTGATTTGTGAAGAATGTGGTTTACAGAGAAAATCTCGTATTAATATAAAAACAGGGGTGAACTCTAAAGCAATGGTTAAATGTTTATTTTGTTGTTGTTGTTGGATTATAATACATTATTGAGTACTTGTGATTAGTGAGAAGCTTGTGTGTATTTGTTTATATACAGTACTATGCAAAGATTTTAGGCATGTGTGGAAAAAATGCTACAAAGTAAGAATGCTTTCAAAAATAGAAGTGTTAATAGTTTATTTTTTATCAGTTAACATAATGCAATGTGTATGAACAGAAGAGAAGTCTAAATCAAATCAATATTTGGTGGGACCACCCTTTGCCTTCAAAACATCATCTTGGAAAACTAAGCACAGATCTTTTGTGGATGTCGGCTTGCTCAGATTCTTCTATCTCTTCATGTAATCCCAGGCAGACTTGATAATATTGAGATCAAGACCCTGCGGTGGTCATATCATCATTTCCAGGTCTCCTTGTTTTATTTATGCTGAAGATAAATCTTAATGACATTGAGCCAGATCCAGACCTACAGTAAGTGCAGTTTAAGTACGATCTCATAGCATATTTACGCGATTGTAAGTATTATGGACTCCTCCAGGCACTCCCCTCGGTCTAACATAATTTACTTGATTTACGAGTACCAAACCCTACCTTAACTTTTCCTTGTGTAAGTACGGTCATGTAACGGCCTAACCCGGGCCATACTGTACAATTTAAATGCCTCCCTCCGTCTACAAAGCGTATTTCTTGCAGTCGTAATGATGACCCGCCCCTTCGTACGTATTTACGAGGAAGGTACGTACGATCAGAGTTATGACGCCTAACATCTGCCGCGTGCATGCGCAGTACCTACAAAAAGTCGCAGTTACGCAAGCGGCCAGCTTAAATACGCTATCGTAATGAACTTAGGATCTGGCGCATTGGATGTACGTTTGGGGTTATCTCGCTGCACAATAAATTTGGAGCCAAACAGGCGCCTCCCTGATGTATTGCATGATGGATAAGCACCTGCCTATATTCCTCAGCATGGAGGACAACATTATCCCTGAACAAATACCCAACTTTATTTGCTGAAATGCAGCCCAAGCATTCCTCACTGGTGCCTGCAGACACTCATTATTGTGCCTCTCTTTAGCCCTGAACAAGCTGCCTTTTGTTATAGCCAGATATTTCACGTTTTGACGCATCAGTCCAGAGCACCTGCTGCCATTTTTCTGCGCCCCAGGTCCTATGTTTTCGTACATAGTTGAGTCACTTGGGCTAGTTTTCTTGTTAAAGGTAAGGCTTTTTGCCCAAATTTCTTTCATAATGATCACTTCTGGCCAGACTTTTCCAACCAGTAGATGGTTGAACCTGGGTCCCACTGGTATCTGCCAGATCTGAGCTGATGGCACTGCTGGACATCTTCCAATTTCGAAATGAAGTCACGATGATGGTCCTTAATTTCAAGCTCCTTCTTAAGACTGGATCCAGCCCCTTGAGAGCAAGGGGTCTGGCCTCCCCTCACATGTGTGGGTGTTAGGATCCAGCAGATTTCTAGAACTAGAGGACTAGATCCAGTTCCTAGTCCAGTATGAGATGCTGTAAAAACTATTCCAAGGATTTTTAGTTAGCAATACTCCATTTCATATGTATTTTTCTGTGTTCAGTCTGAGGGTGACATCAGCATGTGTCTCTTTCACACTCGTACATTTTGTTTTTCAGTTGCTTGTATAGATCACCCATCGCTACTTTCGTAAAGGAATGTTTTTTTTAGAAAGCTGAGGATATGAGCTGTTCCTTTGACCCCCTCAGGTTGTGAGAAGGATAGTGAATTATTCATAGCAACAGAGAAAATCTCCAAAAATGAAGTAACGCATTCCTATCCTCAGCTCTTTAGAATCAAGATTTATAAATCCCAAGCCCTCTCTCTTTTTCCTGAAGTCTTCCATCTAAGATATCTGAGGCAATCTTCAACCTGATCAAGAATCAATTATGATGCTTAATCCATTTGGTTGATGTCTGGGATATGCGAAGTCAGCTGCCATCGTTCCAAATCAAATGGAATACAGAATTACCTATGAGGAAAAGATTGGAACAGCCGAGATGACTTAAAAATCTTTTCTAATAGTTTTCATTCTATATGGTATAAATGAAAGTTTTGTGGAATAACAGGGGTGTCTTGTGCGGGTAGTTTAGGAACTTGTACGCAAAATATTCACTGTATTAGCACTCAAAAAAGCATGGAAAAGGTTAATTAATTAAAAAAGGAGTCAACTCCAAGGTCCTGCCGCTAGACCATTAGTAATATTCCAAAAAAGGAAAAAAAAATAATCATCATCATCAATATCGTTATTGTAATCATTTCTTCTAATACCGCAGAATAGAAAACAATGATCATTACCCTTAATAAAAAGCCACAGCTTTAGCAATAAGATATACATTTTTGTGATGATAAAAGGCCATAAGATGGAAATACAGAGAAAGGTAGTTTCGGCACCTTTTTTCAATAGGTTTTCCATGTTTTAAACATTTTTAAAGTTTTGGCGGCAAAAACGGTGTATGCGGCTGCTTGTGTGTCGAGTCCGATGCATGCGTACTTCGTCCGCGCTGGTTGTGATGGCACTGCTCGGCTTGTGGCGCTGCTCGGCTTATGATTGGTCGTGTGGTCACACGTGAGTTGATGTGAGTTCTGGCACCTATTTTCTTACAAAAAAGCACTGAATATGCATAGCTGATACCTGATAAAGCATGCTGGGACTGGTAGTGTCAGGACACCCAAAGAAGAACGGGTTGGTCAGAGCTGAATTATACCTATTATGACATATATCTATTTTGAAATCCTGCTAAGCTTCCAAATCATGTAAACAGCATTTTATTTTATTTTATTCTATAATTTATTTGTTTTACTCTCCAAATGACAACAATGGATCCTCAATTAATAACGTTAGAGGACTTAGGCAAGTCTTCTGTGTAAGTCAACTAAGTCCATGGCAGATGTTACATTACAGATCTCAGAATTCAGTTCAGTTCGCTAGAAGATCCGTACGGGGGGGTGGCACTTGATTTCTGCATGCCTAACCCCAGCCAGACTCAGAGGGATAGGCATGTTAATTAAGAGCTGGGGGTGGCGATCAGCAGGTTGTTACGGGCGGTCCATCTGGTACATCGTGGCGAGCCCCGGCTCTACCGGCTGGTGGGACTCCCGCAGTGAGTGGCATGGCGTCCTCGTAGCCTAGCAACCAGGATGCATCTTCTGTTTACCTGAGCCCCGGTTCTACCGCCCACCGGGGCTCACTTCATCTGTGTGCCACCTGGCATCCTGGTTGCTTAGCAGTCAGGATGCTTCCTCTCTCGGGCTGAGCGCAAAGTTTATTCATTGGACCCAGCAAGTGCTGCATCACATAAAAATAAAAAACATAACATATAAACCAATAGTGCTAGGGAGGCTGTGCCCAGGGCTGCCTTTGATTGGACATTCTCCATATAAATCACTGTTAGGGGCATGTTGCTCCTGCCGGCTATAGTATCCCAGCTCTGTGACCTGCTTCCTTGCTCCTAGTGCCTCGCCTAGTGTTGCTGATATCTGAATGTCCTGTCTGTTCATGCCTTGGTCCTCGCTGTTACCCTCGTGTTCTTGCCTCTCTCGCCTCTTCCGCCTGGTGTCCGTTCCCTTGCCCTTTGACCCTGCCTTCTCCTGCGTGTCTGTTAGTGTTTTCCCCTTGTCTGTTGAGTCTGTTGAGTGAGCGTGTGTTAGCCCCTGTCAGTCTAGTCTGTCTTTGTCCATCAGTAGTCCGCTACTGTCTCCGGGTAACTCCCTTCTGACTCCGTCTATTCCCACTTTCTCCTCCATTTTGTCTTCTCTTCTCATTTCTACCTGGTTCCTCATTTCCCTCTCCCAGGCCTTGCCTCTGGGGACCGCGACCTGCTAGGGTCCTGCAGCCCAGATTATCCCCACCATCAGGGGCTCTAGCAAAGACCAGGCCCTAGTTAGACTCCGCGCTGGTTGCGGCGTTCGTCTCCATAACACAGGTAGAGTTCTGGACTCCGAGAGAGGCGAGTGACAGGGAAATACACTCCTTTCTTCCGTGCAGACACAGATTTCCGTGGAAAACATGCGGTGATCTGGACCAGGCCCAATGTTTTTAAATGTGCTTTCTTCTATTTACTATAATTTCCCCAATACAAAAAAAATAAATCTCTTAATTAACATCCCAGTATTGTGCTTTCCATAATTCAAGGAAGCCCTAGACTTTATATTAGAAAACATTGTCTCTGGGTGAGCTATGTCATGGAAATTATAGTTCACAGTCTTTGGATTTGAAAGATTTACAGCTTTTGGCTGACTCGTTGGTACTGTAAGTAACTTGACTGGAAAAATCTTGAAATGAAATATATGATCTGCCTCTAAATTCATACATTATTTAGTCTGATTAGATCAAAAAAGCAACCCTAACACTTATTGAGAATGTCTGTGAAATATATGTGAGCAAAAACACTTTTTCATATACCACTATGGCACAGTCATCAATATTTCACCGTATTTCAGCATTAACTGTGTATTTCAATAACTGAAAAAATGCTATTATAGTCATGCCACATTTACTGGAAAGGATTTCCTCCAGGACATGTGTATTTAGGGATGTTGTCCTGATCCACAGGTCTAAACGCTTTCTTTGTGTTAGTGCAGGCAACAAGTAGACCGCATGATAATATATAATGGAACATACCATGCAGTTTGCAACCAGATTACCAGTTCAGAGTATTATATTGAGCACTTTGGATTATTCTTAACCTATTATGGGAGTTGTGTAAGTAATTTGCAGTATTATGGGATGCATGGAACATATTGGGATGCATTTTGAGAGTGGTACAGGAACAAAATAGTGGTGGGCTCAGTTGCAAATAAAAAATACAAACATGCACACACGCATACATGCACACACATACATGCACGTACGCACGCACATACATACACACATACATACATACACGCACACACATACATACATACACGCACAAACACACACACACATACATACACGCACACACACACATACATACACACACACATACATACACGCACACACACATACATACACGCACACACACATACATGCACGCACGCACACACATACATACACACACACATACATACATGCACGCACACACACATACACGCACGCACACACATACATACACGCACACACACACATACATACATACATACACGCACACACACACACACACACACACACACACACACACACACACGCACACACACACACATACACGCACACACACACACACACACACATACATACATACACGCACACACACATACATGCACGCACGCACACACATACATACACGCACACACACACATACATACACGCACACAAACACACACACATACATACACGCACACATACACATACATACACGCACACACACATATATAAACACATACACATATACACACACACATATATACACACATAAACACATACACATATACATATACACACACACACACATACACACACGCACACATAAACATAAACACATACACATATATACACACAAAAAAATACACACACACACATATATACACACACACATGCACACTTAAACACATACACATATACACACACACACACATATATACACAAACACACACACACACACACTAGAGTCATAAGTGAAAGTCTTTTGAGATCTTCACTGTAGCCATGTAGAGTCACCATGGGCCACAGATATTGCGAATATATTGATTGTACTTAAGAACTTTAAGAACATTGGGCTGGATCCAGACCTTGTTAAGTGCATGAACTTAGTTACACCTGGGCTAAACCATGTTGATTGCAGGGGAGTCATATTTCATCTGCTGCAAACAGTATTAGA